>SJYC01020310.1:0-29393 GCA_006408675.1 Madoqua kirkii | reverse complement strand
ATATTATACATGTTTCAATGCCATTCTCCCAAATCATTCCACCCTCTCCCTCTCCCACAGAGTCCAAAAGATTGTTCTATATATCTGTGTCTATTTTGCTGTCTCACATACAGGGTTATCATTACCATCTTTCTAAATTCCATATATATGTGTTAGTATGCTGTATTGGTGTTTTTCTTTCTGGCTTACTTCACTCTGTATAATCCGATTATAATTAAAATATTTTTAATTTTAGAAAGAAGAGTAAAGGATAACTCAGATTCTTCCTAGAAACACTGAGTAACTTTTAGAAGGATTAAAATGTATTCAAATTCCTCTAGCTCACACTCTCCTGATTGAGAATCTGATTCTTCACACTCTGGTTACTTTACCAGCATGTTGACTTACCCATGGTTTCACTGTGATAAAAATAAATTCCAGTGTGGTTGGATTCATGGTAAGAAAAATGCCTTCTTTTGTATTACATCCTGTTTTTCTCTTGCTTAGTGCTGTGCTCTTTGTTTATGAAAGGGTCTGAAATATTCTACCTCTAATGTGTATTCTATTTCCCTTTCTTGGTAGAATGTCACTCAGAGAACTTCTCTATCATCATTCCTGGTCAGCAGAGCCAAAATATCAAAAATATCTTCTAATTCAAATGTTCAAATTATCAAATATGTAGTGAGTTCTCACTATTATTACTGATCATTAGTTAAGCATATGTTATTATAGCTCTTCCCTGTGAGGGATAGAATTAAATAAAAATATACTGGCGGAATATGTAATGTGTGTATATTGAGGGCTGTAAGTGGACTGTAACTCTATAAATCAAAGCAGTAAATTTCTGATTGTCTTCCAAACAAGACTAGTTGAGCGTGATTCCCTGAATGAATTAATGATTCATTCATTTATTGAGGGCTGTGTAAAGTTGAATTTTCCCAAGCAAGCAGATTTGAGAAAAGGATTAAAGTGCAAGTAAATTAGGTTAGTTGAGAAGTAATCTCAGAAAACACTGCTAGGGGATGGAGAAGTGAGGTAGTAAAAGAAAGAAAGAAAATAGGTTACTTGACACCCTCACCTGTCTAGTGCCTCTGATAACTAACAGAACAGGGCACTCAGCTCTGCAAACACAGATCCAGAACTAACAGAGGATGGGTGGGCCTCCATCCTGACACCCAAGAGAAAGGTTACTGAAACTCAATCTCCACAGGACAATTGTATTTCACAGGTGTAATATTCACCAAGCTTCCAAAATAAGATCTTGAGGCCCCTCACCCCAGACTATGGAATTGTGTCTCAGTAGACTTTTTTACAAATAGAGATGGGTTCCTTTTCTGTGAAAGAAATGGCCTTCTCAACACAACATGGTCTCAAGAGAAAATCTAACTCTTACTCTCAGAACTCAAGGTTCATTAGTCCCTATTATCTGTGGATACCCCAATGGATGCCTGAAACCATGGACTGTACTGAGCCCTACATATACTATGTTGTTCTTTTGCCTATATGTACAGACCTATGCCAAAGTTTAATTTATGAACTAACCACAGTAAAATGAAAAACAAGTGCAAAAAAACAAAATGGCTGTCTCAGGAGTCCTTACAAATAGCTGTGAAAAGTAGAGAAGTGAAAAGCAAAGGAGAAAAGGAAAGATGTACCCATTTGAATGCAGAGTTCCAAAGAATAGCAAGGAGAGATAAGAAAGCCTTTCTCAGCAATAGGTGCAAAGAAGTAGAGAAAAACAATACAATGGGAAAGACTAGTGATCTCTTCAAGAAAATTAGAGATACCAAGGGAACACTTCATGCAAAGATGGGCTCAGTAAAGGACAGAAAAGGTATGGACCTAACATAAGCAGAAGATATTAAGAAGAGGTGGCAGGAATACACAGAAGAATTGTACAAAAAAGATCTTCATGACCCAGATAATCAAAATGGTGTGATCCCTCACCTAGAGCCAGACAACCTGGAATGTGAAGTCAAGTGGGCCTTAGGAAGCATCACTATGAACAAAGCTAGTGGAGGTGATGGAATTCCAGTTGAGTTATTTCAAATCCTAAAAGATGATGCTGTGAAGGTGCTGCACTCAATGTGTCAGCAAATTTGGAAAACCCAGCAGTGGCCATAGGACTAGAAATGGTCAGTTTTCATTCCAATCTCAAAGAAAGGCAATGCCAAAAAATGCTCAAACTATGACACAATTGCACTCATCTCACACGCTAGTAAAGTAATGCCAGTCTTCAGCAGTATGTGAACCATGAACTTCCAGATGTTCAAACTGGATTTAGTAAAGGCAGAAGAAACCAAATTGCCAACATCTGTTGGATTATGGAAAAAGCAAGAGAGTTCCAGAAAATCATCTACTTCTGCCTCATATACTACACTAAAGCCTTTGTGTGGATCACAACAAACTGTGGAAAATTCTGAAAGAGATGGGAATACCAGACCACCTGACCTGCCTCCTGAGAAACCTGTATGCTGATCAAGAAGCAACAGTTAGAACTGGACATGGAAAAACAGACTGGTTTCAAATTGGGACGGGAGTACATCAAGGCTGTACACTGTCATCTTGCTTATGTAACATATGCAGAATACATTATGCAAAATGCCAGCCTGAATCATGCACAAGCTGGAGTCAAGATTGCCAGGAGAAATATCAATAACCTCAGATATGCAGATGACGCCACCCTAATGGCAGAAAGTGAAAAAGAACTAACGAGCCTCTTGATGAAAGTAGAAGAAGAGAGTGAAAAACTTGGCTTAAAACTCAACATTCAGAAAACTAAGATCATGGTATCCAGTCCCATCACTTCATGGCAAATAGATGGAAAAACAGTGGAAACAGTGACAGACTTTATTTTTCTGGGCTTCAAAATCACTGCAGTTGGTGATTGTAGCCATGAAATTAAAAGACCCTCCTTGAGAGAAAAGGGTCAGAAATTCAAGATTGCCAGGAGAAATATCAATAACCTCAGATATGCAGATGATGCCACCCTAATGGCAGAAAGTGAAAAAGAACTAACGAGCCTCTTGATGAAAGTGGAAGAAGAGAGTGAAAAACTTGGCTTAAAACTCAACATTCAGAAAACTAAGATCATGGTATCCAGTCCCATCACTTCATGGCAAATAGATGGAAAAACAGTGGAAACAGTGACAGACTTTATTTTTCTGGGCTTCAAAATCACTGCAGTTGGTGATTGTAGCCATGAAATTAAAAGACCCTCCTTGAGAGAAAAGGGTCAGAAACCTAGACAGCATATTAAAAAGCAGAGACATTACTTTGCCAACAAAGGTCCACCTAGTCAAAGTATAGTTTTTCCAGTAGTCATATATGGATATGAGAGTTGGACTATAAAGAAACCTGAACAGTGATGAATTGATGCTTTTGAACTGTGATGTTGGAGAAAACTCTTGATAGTCCCTTGGACTGCAAGGAAATCCAGTCCATTTTAAAGGAAATCAGTCCTGAATATTCACTGGAAGGACTGATGCTGAAGCTGAAACTCCAATACTTTGGCCACTTAATGCAAAAAAACTGACTCATTGGAAAAGACCCTGATGCTGGGAAAGATTGAAGATGGAGGAGAAAGGGATGACAGAGGATGAAATGGTTGGATGGTATCACTGACTCAATGGACAGGAGTCTGAGTAAGCTCCGGGAGTTGGTGATGGACAGGGAAGCCTGGCATGCTGCAGTCCATGGGGCCACAAAGAATTGGACACAACTGAGCAACTGAACTGAACTAAGAACTAAGTATTATTCATGTTCTTAGGGACCTGCTGTTATAGATGAGGACATGGAGGAGTGTTGTTTGGAGGGCTTCATATTGAGGAAACTCTGTGCTGCTTTCCATAGTCCTGGACTTGCCTGTGGGTGTCTAGGAGTCTCCAGTGGAAACGTGGGTTGGTGGTGGCCTGATGCAGGGTTGGGGGCAGTGAGTATAGCAGTACATGCATGGGATCTTTTGAGGGAGGTCTCCATTATCTTCATTACCTCCACCATAGTTTGAGGTAAGGCGAAATCGCTCAGTCGTGTCCGACTCTTTGCGACTCCGTGGACTGTAACCTACTAGGTAGGCTTCTCTGTCCATGAGATTCTCCAGGCAAAAATACTGGAGTGGATTAACATTTCCTTCTCCAGGGGATCTTCCCAACCCACAGGGATCAAACCCAGGTCTCCTGCATCAAAGGCAGGCGCTTTAACCTCTGAGCCACCAGGGAAGCCCCAGGTAAACACCAGGGAGGCCACACAGCTCCACCCATCAACAGAAAATTGGATTAAAGATTTACTGAGCATGGCCCCAGCCATCAGAATAAGACCTGGTTTCCAGCTCAGTCAATCTCTCCCATCAGGAAGCTTCCATAAGCCTCTTATCCTTCTCCCTCAGAGGGAAGACAGACTGAAAACCACAATCACAGAAAACTAACCAGTCGAATCACATGGACCACAGTTCAGTTCAATCGCTCAGTCGTGTCCGAATCTTTGCGACCCCATGAATCGCAGCACGCCAGACCTCCCTGTCCATCACTATTTCCCTGAGTTCACTCAGACTCACGTCCATCAAGTTGGTGATGCCACCCACTCATCTCATCCATAGACCACAGCCTTGTCTAACTCAGTGAAACTATAAGCCATGCCATGTAGGGCCACTCAATATGGACAGGTCATGATGGAGAGGTCTGACAGAATGTGGTCCACTGGAGAAGGGAATGGCAAAACAGTTCAGTATTCTTGCCTTGAGAACCCCACGAACTGTATGAAAAGGCAAAAAGATAGGACACTGAAAGATGAACTCTCCAGGTTGATAGGTGTCCAGTATGCTACTGGAGATCTGTGGAGAAATAACTCCATAAAGAATGAAGAGACAGAGCCAAAGCAAAAACAACACCCAGTTGTGGATGTGACTGGTGATGGAAACAAGGTCCGATACTTTAAGGAGCAATACTGCATAGGAATCTGGAATTTCAGGTCCATGAATCAAGGCAAATTGGAAGTGGTCAAAAAGGAGATGGCAAGAGTGAACATCAACATTTTAGGAATCACCTAACTAAAATGGACTGGAATGCATGAATTTAACTCAGATGACCATTATATCTACTATAATGGGCAAGAATTCCTTAGAAGAAATGGAGAATCCCTTAGAAGAAATGGAGTAGCCATTTCTTGACATTTCATAGTCAAGAAAAGAAAAACACCAATACAATACACTAATGCATATATATGGAATTTAGAAAGATGGTAATGATAACCTTGTATGCGAGACAGCAAAAGAGACACAGATGTATAGAACAGTCTTTTGGACTCTGTGGGCGAGGGAGGGGGTGGGATGTGTTGGGAGAATGGCAATGAACATGTATAATATCATATAAGAAATGAATCACCAGTCTAGGTTCGATGCAGGATACAGGATGCTTGGGGCTGGTGCACTGGGATGACCAAGAGAGATGGTATGGGGAGGAAGAGGGGAGGGGGGTTCAGAATTGGAAACACGTGTACACCTGTGGTGGATTCATGTTGCTGTATGGCAAAACCAATACAATATTGTAACGTGAAAAATAAATAAATTTTTTTTTTTAAGAAAAGAGTCCAAAATGCAGTACTTGGATGCAATCTTAAAAATAACAGAATGATCTCTGTTCGTTTCCAAAGCAAACCATTCAGTATCACAGTAATCCAAATCTATGCTCAAACCATTAATGCAATTTTAGGTTCACAGAAAAATTTAAAGGAAATTTTCCTATATGCTCTCTGCCTGCACACATGTGCAAAGTGAAGTGAAGTTGCTCAGTTGTGTCTGACTCTTTGCGACCCCATGGACTGTAGCTTACCGTGCTCCTCCATCCATGGGATTTTCCAGACAAGAGTACTGGAGTGGGTTGACATTTCCTTCTCCAGGGGATCTTCCCAACACAGGGATTGAACCTGGGTCTTCCACATTGTAGACAGACGCTTTACTGTCTGAGCCACCAGGGAAGTTCACACATGTATAGCCTCCCGTTAGCAACATTCCCCACCAGACTGGTTCATTTTTCATATCTGATGAACCTACATTGACACATCACTATCACTCAAAGTCTATAGCTTACATTAAATTTCACATGGCACTGTACATTCTATGGGTTTGGACAAATGTATAGATGATTACAGTACCATTCAGAGTATTTTCACTATCCTGTAAAGTCATCTTTTGCTCTGCCTATTTGTCTTCCTATTCCAGTCAACCCCTGGCAACCATAGATCTTCTTTTACTATTTCCATAGTTTTGTCATTTCTAGAATGTCTCTATAAGCCATGCCATGTAGGGCCACTCAATATGGACAGGTCATGATGGAGAGGTCTGACAGAATGTGGTCCACTGGAGAAGGGAATGGCAAAACAGTTCAGTATTCTTGCCTTGAGAACCCCACGAACTGTATGAAAAGGCAAAAAGATAGGACACTGAAAGATGAACTCTCCAGGTTGATAGGTGTCCAGTATGCTACTGGAGATCTGTGGAGAAATAACTCCATAAAGAATGAAGAGACAGAGCCAAAGCAAAAACAACACCCAGTTGTGGATGTGACTGGTGATGGAAACAAGGTCCGATACTTTAAGGAGCAATACTGCATAGGAATCTGGAATTTCAGGTCCATGAATCAAGGCAAATTGGAAGTGGTCAAAAAGGAGATGGCAAGAGTGAACATCAACATTTTAGGAATCACCTAACTAAAATGGACTGGAATGCATGAATTTAACTCAGATGACCATTATATCTACTATAATGGGCAAGAATTCCTTAGAAGAAATGGAGAATCCCTTAGAAGAAATGGAGTAGCCATTTCTTGACATTTCATAGTCAAGAAAAGAAAAACACCAATACAATACACTAATGCATATATATGGAATTTAGAAAGATGGTAATGATAACCTTGTATGCGAGACAGCAAAAGAGACACAGATGTATAGAACAGTCTTTTGGACTCTGTGGGCGAGGGAGGGGGTGGGATGTGTTGGGAGAATGGCAATGAACATGTATAATATCATATAAGAAATGAATCACCAGTCTAGGTTCGATGCAGGATACAGGATGCTTGGGGCTGGTGCACTGGGATGACCAAGAGAGATGGTATGGGGAGGAAGAGGGGAGGGGGGTTCAGAATTGGAAACACGTGTACACCTGTGGTGGATTCATGTTGCTGTATGGCAAAACCAATACAATATTGTAACGTGAAAAATAAATAAATTTTTTTTTTTAAGAAAAGAGTCCAAAATGCAGTACTTGGATGCAATCTTAAAAATAACAGAATGATCTCTGTTCGTTTCCAAAGCAAACCATTCAGTATCACAGTAATCCAAATCTATGCTCAAACCATTAATGCAATTTTAGGTTCACAGAAAAATTTAAAAGAAATTTTCCTATATGCTCTCTGCCTGCACACATGTGCAAAGTGAAGTGAAGTTGCTCAGTTGTGTCTGACTCTTTGCGACCCCATGGACTGTAGCTTACCGTGCTCCTCCATCCATGGGATTTTCCAGACAAGAGTACTGGAGTGGGTTGACATTTCCTTCTCCAGGGGATCTTCCCAACACAGGGATTGAACCTGGGTCTTCCACATTGTAGACAGACGCTTTACTGTCTGAGCCACCAGGGAAGTTCACACATGTATAGCCTCCCGTTAGCAACATTCCCCACCAGACTGGTTCATTTTTCATATCTGATGAACCTACATTGACACATCACTATCACTCAAAGTCTATAGCTTACATTAAATTCACATGGCACTGTACATTCTATGGGTTTGGACAAATGTATAGATGATTACAGTACCATTCAGAGTATTTTCACTATCCTGTAAAGTCATCTTTTGCTCTGCCTATTTGTCTTCCTATTCCAGTCAACCCCTGGCAACCATAGATCTTCTTTTACTATTTCCATAGTTTTGTCATTTCTAGAATGTCATATAGTTAAAATAACACAATATGTAGCCTTTTCAGGTTGGCTTCTTCCACTTAATAATATGAACTTAAGTTTCCTACATGTGTTTTCACTATTTGATATCCCATTTCTTTTCAGTGCTGAATAATTTTCCATGTCTGAATGTACAAGATTTATTTATCCTTTCACCTGTTTAAAGATATGTTGATTGTTTTCAAATTTTGGATACTATAAATAAATATGTGATAAAGATGGGCAGAATTTTGTATGAACATAAGATTTCAGCTTTGGAGTAGGATTGCTGGAAGGTACAGTAAGAGTTTCTTTAGTTTTATAAAAAATACAAAAACAAACAACTACCAAACTATCTTCCAAAATGGCTATACCGTTTTGCATTTTACTACAATGAATGAATTATTGTAGTCTAATGAATTCTCCAGCAATGAATTCCTACTGCTCTGCATCATTGGCATGATTTGATGTTGTCTGTATTCCAGACTTTGGCCATTTTAGTAGCCACATAGTGGTATATAATCATTTTAATTTGCATTTTATGATGACATATTATATGAAGCATATTTTCATATGTTTGTTTGTCGTCTGTAAATCTTCTTTGATGTGGTGTTTGCTAAGGAGTTTGGCTCATTTTTTAATCAAGTTGTTCATTTTCTTATTGCTGAGTTTTAAGAGTTCTTTGTATATTTTGAGTAACAGTCCATTATCAACTGTGCCTTTTGTAAATATTTTCTCCCAGACCTTGGCTTTTCTCCTCACTCTTTTGACATTGTCTTTCAAAAGTTTTGTTTTTTGGTTTTAGTGAAATCTAAATTATCAGTTGTTACTTTCATGAATTGTGCCTTTGGTGTTATGTATACAATGAATAGATTAATTCAGAAGGAATCTATGCATTTATACATTCAGTCATCCAGTCCATAAAAATGGTATATGTTGTATTTAGTCTTTAGTGATTCTGAATTAATTTCGATAGCTATATCCACCAAAATCTTTCACTTCTTTTGTGAGATCTTGTAATAATTAATTATATTCTAAATATATTACCCCATTTATGTTTCTTTTTGTTGGAATTGATTTTTATATATGGTTTTGTATCTAGAAAACTTGTTACAATCTAATGGTTCATAATCATGTATTTGAACACAAGGCTTTTTCTTACTGTCAAATTCAACCATTTAGGTTGTCTGTTACCTCTACTGTGAAATTGCCAAATATCTGTTGTAAATTATATAAGAACTTCTCCTACTGCTCAAAGCAAGAAGCTCTGTTAAAGTATATAAAGAGCTGCCTACTCTAATTATTAAGTACTTCATTATAAATTAATATGGAGACTGATAGCCTTCATTTAGACCATAATTCTCCATCTTTAGTGGGAATCAGAATCATCTAGTAAGGGGCCTATTAAAACATCATCACAGAATCCCACACCCAGAATTTTTGATTCAGTAGATCTGGGATGTGAGTTTGCACTTCTAACAAATCCCGGGTAAGGCTGATATTCCTAATCTAGAAACCACACTTTGAAGAACTACTATTGTCAACTGTCAGTTGAACAAGGATTCCCATCAGGTTGAATTAAAGGGAACATTCACTACCAAGGTAGGTAAGAGTGATATGTTTTGCCACTTATGGCTTGGTTTTTATCCTCACCCATTAGAAGCAGTTCATGCCACAGGAATAAATGTACAGTTAGCAGGGAAGAGATGTATTTTACACTCTTCTGCTATCTTTCTTAGAACAGGAAAATATTTGGCAGAATAATTTCATGGCTAGCTTTACAAAAGGACATAGAGAGACGAAAAAAATCAGAACACATAAGTCAACAAGAAATAAATCACAGGACAGATTCAGTTGGGGCTTTACAGCAGATCCAGAAAAATATCAGAGATGAATGATGGTGACCTTCTAATCCAATGATTTAAGTCCAACAAGGTATTAGGAGATGAGAAAAAAAGGATTAATTTGACACAGGATTTTTCTCACCTGGAGCTGCTCTTGGTACACTGTCCACACACCTGGCAAGAGAAGTTCCTTATCTGTTCTGAGTGGAAATGTAAGAAGAAGCTTCATGAAGAAAGTTGGGGTTTTGACAGCTCTTGAAGAATCAGGAGGATTTTCCTGCACAGAGAACTGTGGTTGTGGTAGAATCAGAATATATGACAGCCAGACAGTTCATATTGAAAAATGACCAAGGGACACTTTGGCTAGAAAAAAGTATATGAATGAGAACTTTTTAGGTAATAATACAGGAGGCTAAGCTGAGCTTGTATTTTGGATAGATTTAGATGTTATGAGACTAATGACCTTTCAATTTATCCTACATTCAGCAGCACTAAAAGTTTTTGAACAATGAGTACAGGAACCAAAAAGGTAATATTTAAAGTCCACTCTGGCAAACTTGCACATGTTGTAGAAGGGGAAAGCCTATTGAAAGGCTATTGAAATAGCTTAGGGATAATAGATAATATGGACTTGAACATAATTTTATTCATCAAAGACTAATTGATGGAACTGACATTGACTATATTTACTCCTTGGAAGGAAAGTTATGACCAACCTAGATAGCATATTGAAAAGCAGAGACATTACTTTGCCAACAAAGGTCCATCTAGTCAAGGCTATGGTTTTTCCAGTGGTCATGTATGGATGTAAGAATTGGACTGTGAAGAAGGCTAAGCACTGAAGAATTGATGCTTTTGAACTATGGTGTTGGAGAAGACTCTTGAGAGTCCCTTGGACTGCAAGGAGATCCAACCAGTCCATTCTAAAGTAGATGATCCTGGGTGTTCTTTGGAAAGAATGACGCTAAAGCTGAAACTCCAGTACTTTGGCCACCTCATGCGAAGAGTTGACTCATTGGAAAAGACTCTGATGCTGGGAGGGATTGGGGGCAGGGGAAGAAGGGGACAACAGAGGATGAGATGGCTGGATGGCATCACTGACTCGATGGACGTGAGTCTGAGTGAACTCCAGAAGTTGATGATGGACAGGGAGGCCTGGTGTGCTGCGATTCATGGGGTCGTAAAGATTCGGACATGACTGAGTGACTGAACTGAACTGATAGACATGGGGCACTGGTTGGGTAGAGTTGCTGATGGCTGGAATCTTTGTAGGAGAAACAGGCAAGACACTGAGCAGCAAAGAAACATCTTAGGAGTGACAGCTTTATGGAATCTTTACTCTTTTTTTTTTTCTGGCAGTATTAACATTAACCAAGATGGTCTGATTTATAAAAGAAGCTGCTCCCTCGTAAGCACACTTTAGTATATTTTTGCTTTTTGAATATCTATCTCTGCTAAAAATTCTCTCAAATTTCTGATGGCCATGATGCAGGATAGATTCTTTCTTATAATACTCAAGTTCTAATTCACAGAAATATAGTATATATGCGTGTGTGTGTGTGTGTGTGTGTGTGTGTGTGTGTGTGTGTTGAGTTCATTAACAAAAACCCACGAAGAGCAGAGAACAGAAGAACTGTAAGTCAATGTAAGGTCTTTTTAAATGACACAATGACACAGTGAATTTTTATTTGTGGGTCTCATAGATGTTCCTGGATTCATTAAGAGAATTAGAAGTAGCAACTCAATTTCAGTAAGTTAAAAGTATACTGACAGGACAAATGCAGACTGAGGAACTGCATTCCCAGATGGGAACCCTCTGAGCTTCAGATAACAATGCATGGGCCAAAAAGGGGTTCTTAACAAGGTCTCCCATTGTATGCTGGCTCTATTATTCCTAGGTTCAAGCCAATCAGGTGTTAGACTGTAGCACAGACCAAAAGGCAAGCATATGGATAGCAGAAACTTAGTTAATAGTCCTGAACTCCAGAACATTTTAATAAACTGAATTACCCAAAGGCTTGGGCAAGGAATGAACCACTTTATGAGAGATTAAATGGGTTCTTCTTACCTCCTGATTTCCTGAAAAACTCAAACCTAATCAAATTCCAGTGGCACAAACAGGGCCACATGGATAATTTGGAGGTAAAGAATGCTTTTATATTAAATGCAGTGTTTGTCTCTAGCATTCTATTACCTACCGACCAACATGGTTTCAATTTAACCTTCTGTTAATCCTGACCATTTCCTTCAAGTGTTTCTTATTTAAAATAGAAATTCCATGTTGAACATTTTAATAATATTAACTGTCAAAGGCAGCTGTGATCAGTTTTCATTTCAATGCTCTGCCAGATGTTGATATTTGTGATTATTGATGCCTTTTGCTTTTACTCTTTTTCCCTTATTAAATATATCATTAGTAAAACCCAAGTCCAAGGGAAATCACTTTTCACTGAGACTCCTCTACAAAGCAGTGAGGAGACAATACCCAGAGAAGCCAAAGGGTCACAGCAGCCAGCCACCCTCCATGAAGATGGCTGCCAAGAGGATTATATTATAGTGCTAGTACCTTAATAAAGTTACTACCTTATGGTTTCTTCCATTGTTAGGGCAGATATTTTTGTCACACAAGCCACAAGACAGGACAGGAAAAGTGAATGTCAGCTGCTTTAAAATAAACTGTATGCTTAATTAAATGTATGTTTAAAGCATATTGAAATATGTGAACTTCAAAGTATTCCCAAACAAAGGCCAGTAACAGGTGGGCTGTGTTTGGAGGAACACTGGAGAAACCATTCTCAATGAGAAATGAGCACATCTTCCAAAAGATACTCTAAGGCTGTCTTATCATGAAGAGAAAGCCAAATATTTCCCAAGCAGTATTAAGGCAGGACATGCTCTTTCCATGGTCTTCTACTCCAGGACTCTGGACAGGGAGGCCTGGCATGCTGCGATTCATGGGGTCACAAAGAGTCGGACATGACTGAGCAACTGAACTGAACTGAACTGAAGGATAAAGCTAGTTTGTTAGCATATTGAAATATGTGAACTTCAAAGTATTCCCAAACAAAGGCCAGTAACAGGTGGGCTGTGTTTGGAGGAACACTGGAGAAACCATTCTCAATGAGAAATGAGCACATCTTCCAAAAGATACTCTAAGGCTGTCTTATCATGAAGAGAAAGCCAAATATTTCCCAAGCAGTATTAAGGCAGGACATGCTCTTTCCATGGTCCTTCTACTCCAGGACTCTGGACAGGGAGGCCTGGCATGCTGCGATTCATGGGGTCACAAAGAGTCGGACATGACTGAGCAACTGAACTGAACTGAACTGAAGGATAAAGCTAGTTTGTAGATGTATTGCTGTACAGTCTGTTCTATTTACAGTGTATGCCTGTGTGTAGATATATATGTATATATATCAAAAAGGCATAATAATACTGTCTTATACAAAGACACAATAATTCATGCTATCAGTCTCAAAGGCTTTACCATCTCTAAAATTTTCTTTTAAAAATAGATCTGAATTTTTCACTTCAACATAGAAGACTAAAAATGCATTGCCTCACATTTAAAAGGAAAAACTATGAACAGTGCATGAACAAATGCACACACATGATGGTCTTGATCCCTGTCTCCTGTACAATGTCATGAACCTCTGTCCATCTGTTCGTAGTTCATCAGCTACTCTATCAAATCTAGTCCCTTAAATCTATTTCTCACTTCTACTTTATAATCATAAGGGGATTGATTTAGGTCATACCTGAATGGTCTAGTGGTTTTCCCATCTTTCTTTCATTTAAGTCTGAATCTGGCAATAAGGCGTTTATGATCTGAGCCACAGTCAGCTCCTGGTCTTGTTTTTGCTGACTGTATAGAGCTTCTCCATCTTTGGCTGCAAAAAATATAATCCATCTGATTTCAGCATTGACCGTCTGGTGATGTCCATGTGTAAAGTCTTCTCTTGTGTTGTTGGAAGAGGGTGTTTTGCTATGACCAACGTCTGTCTCTTATACACATCTAAACTGTAACAGTGAAAGCAATGGAAAAATATAACATGAAAAAATACAACAGTTTCTCATAAAAAAAAAAGCTTCTTCACGTATGTATTTGTAAAAACATAAATGGATTTTAAAATGTTTTAAGGAACATTTAACAAACTATTAGTACCGATTATCATAGTTTGAGAGAAATGGCGATGGGAGGGGTAGAATTGTAGGAGAGGAGAGGTCTTTTTAATTTATATACTTCTGAGTCATTTGAGTTTGCCAAATAGGTACATACTGGATACTATATAAGAATAAAATAGGATAATAATAAAGGCTATTTTTAAATTGAGGTTGTAAAGAGTTATCCACTAAAAATAAGAATCAGTGAAATTAGAAGCAAAAGAATGTAGTCCATGTTTAACTTCTATATTAGTTAAGCAGCACTGAGTGGTTCCCATAACTTCTCCAAAGCAGTCACCATATTTATATGATTCACAAAGAATTGTTTTCAGGAAGAAATGATGGCATGGTTATCTATTTGAAAGCTGCAAAGTACACAGTCAGTGGTAGCTGCTATCACTGATGAGCTTGGGATACCATTTCCACTCCAGAGAGGCAAAGTATTTTTTTTTTCTGTTCAGTTTCAGTCATGTCCAACTCTTTGAGACCTCATGGACTGCAGCATGCCAAGCTTCCCTGTCCATTGCCAACTCCTGGACTTCACTCAAACTCATGTCCATTGAGTCAGTGATGCCATCCAGCCAGCTCATCCTCAGTCATCCCCTTCTCTTCCTGCCTTCAATCTTTCCCAGCATCAAGGTCTTTTCAAATGAGTCAATTCTTCACATAAGGTGGCCAAATTATTGGAGTTTCAGCTTCAGCATCAGTATTTCCAATGAATATTCAGGACTGATTTCCTTTAGGATGGACTGGTTGGATCTTCTTGCTGTCCAAGGGACTCTCAAGAGTGTTCTCCAACACCACAGGATCAATTCTTCGGCTCTCAGCTTTCTTTATAGTCCAACTCTCCCATCCGTACATGACTACTGGAAAAACCATAGCTTTGACTTGATGGACTTTTGTTGGCAAAGTAACATCTCTGCTTTTTAATATGCTGTCTAGGTTGGTCATAACTTTTCTTCCAAGGAGCAGTGGAGGACATAAAACTCACAATTAATAACAAGTGCAATACAGCGTTATAAGTTTCTACAAGAGACACAAAGAAAGTATCAGATAAGTATCTGTAGAAATTTACAAATTGGTCTGTTATTAGAGCTCTCTGCCTTTTGGAGGTAACAATACCAACATAATTTGCAGTAGAAGGTGGGAATGTGCTGGGCTTTCTCAAATTGCATTTCATAAGCTTTAAGCATGAGCTTCCATTGAAACCTTTAAGAGAATCAGCTGCATACTAGTAAGTCTGCATCTGTCTTAAACATTTTTGAAACCCTATTGTACTTCACCAGGCCTAACGATTGCTAAAGTGTGTGTGTGTGTGTGCGCGTGTGTGTGTGTGTGTGTCCAATTCCTCTGACCCCGTGGACTGTAGCCCACCAGTCTCCTCTGTTGATGGAATTTTCCAGGCAAGAATACTATAGTGAGCTACCATTTCCTTCTCCAGGGTATCTTCTTGACCCAGTGTTTGAACCGATGTCTCTGTGTCTCCTGCAATGGCAGGTGGGTTCTTTACCAGTCAATTGACCCTTAGTAAAATATTGTTGAATGGATGAACACTAGACTCTAAAATAGAAGAGAGACTTAGAAAAGAGGTCTTTGCAAGCAATATGATAAATGTCTCAATAAGGTGCCTTGGAACATTTTTCAATTAAATTGTTGGCATTTGATAAAATACATTCTTTTGTAATTCTAGCTCATTTTTCTCTCTGTATTCTCATCAGCTTTTTTTCCTGTCTTATTTTCAACCTCTAGATTTTCTGTGGATTTCAAAGTCAGCCGATGTATGCCAGAAAACACAACAGAACCAGTATTGATGCTTATTTGCTACGTCTCTTTTATCATATCCTAGAAAATGAGAAATGAGGGTTGAAAATAATCCCTGCAATCTCCATTACCAATTTTATTTCCCAAATATTTAGTTAATTTGTATTAATTTCTCAGAGGAAAAAAAAAAGCTCAAGTTAAAAGTACTGTATAAACCTCAGTGTACTTCATAAGGGAAGGATAAATAAGGAACTATTCTAAGGGGGCATGAATTGAAGAAGGGGATTAGGTGTATGTTTACTTAAAGCCATCACCAAACCACCAAGCACTGAATGTGGGGTGGTTACTAAACAGATATATCATTTAATATTCTTAACTACCCTGCTATGCATTTTTATCCTCATTTTACATATGAAAAGACTAAGGCTCAAAGATGTTCACTAACTTACTGAAAGGAGAATATATTTGAATGCAAGCTTTGATGTCTTCCAAGTCCATTCTTTTTCCAGGCTGACACTCATTTTCCAGTTTTCAATAAAACACCATCACTCATGTTGCTCCTTGGAGGCAGATTTACCTTATGCAAGGTAGGGAAACCCATATCTCCAGGTCCTAAATTAACAGCTGCAACTCAATGTACAAGGTTTAACATTTATTCCTTTACACATGAGTTTTACTCACTCGTGAACCCTCATTACTAATTGTACTGAGTCCAAAGCTCATATTCACCTGAAGCATCATAATATGACATTTGGAAACAGGGTCTTTTTGCAGATATAATCAATTTCATTTGAATTTATACTGGATTAGAGTGGAACCAACCCAATTGCTGGGATCAGAACAGAAAACAGAGACACAGGCACACAAGTGAAATGCCATATGACTGTAGTGGTAGAGACTGGAGTGATGTGTCTACCAGCTGAGGAAGGCCAAGGATTGCTGTAAATCATCAGAAGCTGGAAAATATAAGAAAATATCCTCTCCTAGATCCTTCAGAGAGAGCATGGCCTCCTGACACCTTGGTTTCAGACTGTAGCCTCCAAAACTATGAGAGAACAAAATTCTGCTGTTTGAAGTCACTCAGTTTATAGTATCTTGCTATTAGCAGTCCTAGGAAACTAGTCAAGGTGGAAAATCCTTAATTTTGCCAAGGTAAAGAAATTTGTAACTTCCAGATTAAAAACTGGTCCCTTTGTAATAAATACTGACTCAGGCTTGGGGGTTTTCTCTGTCCCCTCTTTCTCTTCCACATCTGCTTTAATGTGATCTAAGTTACCTGTAGGGTATCTAGTCTTCACATTTCTCTGGCCTCTGCTGAGGTTTCTCTTTTCCTTGGCTTCTGAATTCAACCTCTTCCCTGTTGCTTCCATTGCTAATTCAAGTTTCTTAGCCTGTGAAATATGAAGGCTTCTGTCAAAGATTCAGGAAGATTCCTTCATCCAGCCCACATTGATGATAACTCAAGATAAAGTACAGAAGATCAAACCAACCTTTGATAAGAAGAAAAAAGCCTATAAACTTGTGGTCAGTGCTCAGAGCACTGTAAATATTCTCAAGTTGACTGAGCACCTTTCACAAATCTAACCTCTATACCCTCAGCAGAAAAGGAGTCAAGAGAAGTTCCTCCTGTGCAAACCCAGGCCTTCAGCACCCTCTGGATTCAGCAAAATCTCTACCCTTGGTCAGTGGTTGAACCCAATCAATACCTTGGTGACTCAGGTTGAACACCAGGAACATGAAGAGAGCCTGCTCTCTGTCCTGAGATCAGCAATCACCATGCATATAAGCACTTCTTGTGTCTCTTCATCTTTCTATTTCCCACAGTACATGTGCACACACAAGCACATACACTCAGTGTTACAAGATTTTCTCAGGGGCCCAACTATCTATTGCATCAGCAAAATTCACATTTGGTGTTGGTATACATAAAATAATGACAACTTGTCTTGACTTACACCTTTCAATGTGTAGGAATTGACAAGCAACACTGGGATACTAAATCTTCAGTCAAATTTGTTTTCTCTGTTTGGGTAGTCAAGACTCTTTGGGATTGTAAAGTGTTGCAATGCATTTATCACCTTGTATGTCAAAACTAGGTTTTATCTCATATAGATAGCCAGCAAAAGGAACTTTTCAAAAACAGAAACAAGAAAGATTTGCTTCTCTGGCTTTGAAGTTCAAACTCAACAAGGTATTCATAAAAAAAAAACCTTAATACTGTTATCATAAAATAAGTAATTCTATTAATCCCTAAAATAAATAGGAAACAAACTAAAAGAGAAAGGATAGGGATTGGGGAGAGAAGAGGAAAAGAAAATAAGGAAGAATTACTACTCAATATTCCATTCTTTTGATATGCTGTATGATACTTTTATTTGAGGCAAGTGCAATTATGATATGAATAAGACTTCTTGGTAGATTTCCTATCCTGGAAACATTGATATGATAAAACAATTATTTTGTTACAATAAATTATTTCCATCAACGTACTTGTTCTTAGACACCATCAACCACAATGTGAAACAGTTTTGGTGTACTTTCCAAGTGGTGCGATTGAAATACTGTATTGCATATGCAATTTCTGATCTTTGTACTTACTTGTCTAAGCAAGAAAATGAAACAAATGTTGAATGGCACTGCAAATTTTATTTTTCAATCAGCGATAATCTCCAATGGAAACAAGCTGGCTATACCCCTTAACTACAATTTCATTCATAATTTTGGAGAAAGAAATGGCAACCCACTCCAGCACTCTTGCCTGGAGAGTCCCATGGACAGAGGAGCCTGGTGGGCTACAGTCCATGGGGTGACTAAGAGTTGGACATGACTGAGCGACTTCACTTTCACTTTTACTTTTCACTTTCATGCATTGGAAAAGGAAATGGGAACTCACTTCAGTGTTCTTGCCTAGAAAATCCCAGGCACAAGGGAGCCTGGTGAGCTACCGTCTATGAGGTCGCACAGAGTGGGACATGACTGAAGCGACTTAGCTGCAGCAGCATTCATGATTTACATCTAGCCTGCCTTAAAGTTTGAAATATTTTATACCACAAATATACTGAGGGCACAAGGAAACAAATGATTTCCTAAGCAATAATAAGTATCTAATCTTCATGAAAATTCAGTCGATTCAGTTCACTGGCTCAGTCATGTCTGACCTTTGCAACACCATGAACCACAGCAGCCAGGCCTCCCTGTTCATCAACAACTCCCAGAATTCACTCAAACTCATGTTCATTGAGTTGATGATGCCATCCAACCATCTCATCCTCTGTCATCCCCTTTTTCTCCTGACCTCAATCTTTCCCAGCATCAGGGTCTTTTCCAATGAGTCAACTCTTCGCATGAGGTGGCCAAAGTATTGGAGTTTCAGCTTTAACATCAGTCCATCCAATGAACACGCAGGACTGATCTCCTTCAGGATGGGCTGGTAGGATCTCCTTGTAGTCCAAGGGACTTTCAAGAGTCTTCTCCAACACCACAGTTCAAAAGCATCGATTCTTCATTGCTCATCTTTCTTGAGAGTCTGACTCTCACATCCATACGTGACCACTGGAAAAATCATATCCTTGACTAGATAGACCTTTATTGACAAAGTAATGTCACTGCTACTTAATATGCTGTCTAGGTTGGTCATAACTTTCCTTCCAAGGAGTAAGCATCTTTTAATTTCATGGCTGCAACCACCATCTGCAGTGATTCTGGAGCCCCCCAAAATAAAGTCTGACTGTGTTTCCACTGTTTCCCCAACTATTTACCATAAAGTGATGGGATCAGATGCCATGGTCTTAGTTTTCTAAATGTTGACCTTCAAGCCAACATTTTCACTCTCTTCTTTCTATTTTACAAGAGGATCTTTTGTTATTCACTTTCTGCCATAAGGGTGGTATTACCTGCATATCTGAGGTGATTGATATTTCTCCTGGCAATCTTGATTCCAGCTTGTGCTTCTTCCAGCCAGCGTTTCTCATGATGTACTCTGCATAGAAGTTAAATAAGCAGGGTGACAATATTCAGCCTTGACATACTCCTTTCCCAGTTTGGAACCAGTCTGATATTCCATGTCCAGTTCTAACTGTTGCTTCCTGACCTGCATATAGGTTTCTCAAAAGGCAGGTCAGGTGGTCTGGTATTCCCATCTCTTTCAGAATTTTCCACAGTTTGTTGCGATCCACACAGTCAAAGGCTTTGGCATAGTCAATAAAGCAGAGATATATGTTTTTTTGGAACTATCTTGCTTTTTCAGTCATCCAGCTGATGTTGGCAATTTGAATTCTGGTTCCTCTGCCTTTTCTAAAACAAGCTTGAATATCTGGAAGTTCATGGTTTACATATTACTGAAGCCTGGCTTGGAGAATTTTGAGCATTATTTTACTAGTTCATGAAATAAATGCAATTGTGCGGTAGTTTGAGCATTCTTTGGCATTGTCTTTCTTTGGGATTGGAATGAAAAATGACCATTTCCAATCCCATGGCCACTGCTGAGTTTTCCCAATTTGCTGCCATATTGAGTGTAGCACTTTCAAAGCATCGCCTTTTAGGATCTGAAATAGCTCAACTGGAATTCCATCATTTCCACTAGCTTTGTTTGTAATGATGCTTCCTAAGGCACACTTGACTTCACATTCCAGGATGTCTGGCTCTAGGTGAGTGATCACACCATCATGATTATCTAGGTCGTGAAGATTTTTTTGTACAGTTCTGTGTATTGTTGCCACCTCTTCTTATATCTTCTGCTTTTTTTAAGTTCATACTATTTCTGTCCTTTGTTGAGCCCATCTTTGCATGAAATGTTCCCTTGGTATCTCTAATTTTTTAAAGAGATCTCTAGTCTTTCCCATTCTATTGTTTTCCTCTATTTGTTTGCATTGATCAATGAGAAAGGCTTTCTTTCTTTCTTTCTTTTTTTTTTTTTGAGAAAGGTTTTCTTATCTATCCTTGCTATCCTCTGGAACTCTGTGTTCAGATGCTTATATCTTTCCTTTTCTCCTTTGCTTTTCACTTCTCTTCTTGTCGCAGCTATCTGTAAGACCTCCTTAGACAGCCATTTTGCCTTTTTGCATTTCTTTTTCTTGGGGATGGTCTTGATCCCTGTCTCCTGTACAATGTCATGAACCTCTGTCCATCTGTTCGTAGTTCATCAGCTACTCTATCAAATCTAGTCCCTTAAATCTATTTCTCACTTCTACTTTATAATCATAAGGGGATTGATTTAGGTCATACCTGAATGGTCTAGTGGTTTTCCCATCTTTCTTTCATTTAAGTCTGAATCTGGCAATAAGGCGTTTATGATCTGAGCCACAGTCAGCTCCTGGTCTTGTTTTTGCTGACTGTATAGAGCTTCTCCATCTTTGGCTGCAAAAAATATAATCCATCTGATTTCAGCATTGACCGTCTGGTGATGTCCATGTGTAAAGTCTTCTCTTGTGTTGTTGGAAGAGGGTGTTTTGCTATGACCAACGTGTTCTCTTGGCAAAACTCTATTAGCCTTGGAACTGTTTCATTCTGTATTCCAAGGCCAAATTTGCCTGTTACTCCAGAAGTTTCTTGACTTCTTACTTTTGCATTCCAGTCCCCTATAATGAAAAGGACCTCTTTTTGAGATGTTAGCTCTAGAAAGTCTTGTAGGTCTTCATAGAACTGTTCAGCTTCTTCAGGATTACTGGTCAGAGCATAGACTTGAATTACCATGATGTTGAATGGTTTGCCTTGGAAAAATGAACAGAAATCATCGCATCATTTTTGAGATTGCATCCAAGTACTGCATTTCAGACTCCTTCGTTGGCTATGATGGCTACTCCATTTCTTCTATGGGATTCCTGCCCACAGTAGTAGATATAATGGTCATCTGAGTTAAATTCACCCATTCCAGTCCATCTTAGTTCACTGATTCCTAGAATGTCGATGTTACTTTTGCCATCTCCTGTTTGACCACTTCCGATTTGCCTTGTTTCATGAATCTAACATTCCAGGATCCTTTGCAATATTACTCTCACAGTATAGACCTTGCTTCTATAGCCAGTCCCATCCACAACTGGGTGTTGTGTTTCTTTCAGCTCCATCCCTTCATTCTTTCTGAATTTATTTTTCCACGGACCTCTAGTGGCATATTCGGCACCTACAGACCTGGGGAGTTCATCTTTCAGTGCCCTATCTTTTTATCATTTCATACTGTTCATGGGGTTCTCAAGACAAGAATGCTGAAGTGGTTTGTCATTCCCTTCTCCAGTGGACCACATTTTGTCAGACCTCTCCAACATGACCTTTCCATCTTGGGTGATTCTACATGGCATGACTTAGTTTCATTGAATTAAACAAGGCTGTGGTCTGTGTGATCAGATTGGTGAGTTGTCTGTGATTGTGGTTTCAGTCTGTCTGCCCCCTGATGCCCTGTCTCGGCTCCTACCATCTTACTTGAGTTTCTCTTACCTTGCACGTAGAAGTAGTATCTCTTCATGGCTACTCCAGCAAAGCGCAGCTGCTGCTCCTTATCTTGGACATGGGTTATCTCCTCATTCCGCCGCTCCTGACCTTGCTCCTATCAGCTGCTCATGCGCCACGCAGCTGCCGCTCCTAAAATGTCTAATCTTCATGGAAATTACCTCCTTTAAAAGTGACCAGTTTTTCTTTCAGGTTTCATTATTCTAAAATCTCCCAGGAGACAATTCAATCTAAATATTTAGGTTAACCAAAACGTTCATTTGGTGTTTCTCTAAGATGGCTCTAGTAGTGCTTAGTTGTCTTTAACTTCATTTGAAAAAAATGTAGCTGTCATATCAGCATGCATTTTTTTAAAACATCAAAATTTGTGAATCTTTTGGTAGTCATTTTAACATTGGAGTAACTGAAATAAGGAATATGGGAGAGGGGAGGCAACAGTTTTGACATACTATGATTTATTATTCCAAGAAAGATAAAAATGCAACTGAAATGCAGAAAAAAAAATTTTTTTTTCAGTATATGGAGAAGGTGCTGAGACTAACTGAACATGTCAAATGTGGTTTGTGAAGTTTGGTGCTAGAGATTTCACGCTGGACAATGTTCTACAGTCAGGCAGACCAGTTGAAGTTGATAGCAATCAAATCGAGGCATTAATTGAAAATAATCAGTACTATATCATGCCAGAGATAGCTGACATACTCAAAATATCTAAATCAATCTTTGAAAACCACTTCCACCAGCTTGACTATGATTCTATTAAGACTTGCAGGTCTAGTTGGACCATGGGCCAGATATCAAGTTTATGTTTCCAACTAGATTCATGGCCCTTGAGGTCACCTTATATAATATCTGCTCTTTGATATTATATGTATAAGAGTGATGACACATGATTTAAAGAGCTCCTGATATTCAAAGCCAAAGTCTAGGATACACTCATCGAGACATTTTCATCTTCCTTACATAAGCTTAAGTAATATTTAAAAACATAAAAATATAGTGAAAAGAATAAAAATTTTGTGTTCAGATAAAAAAGAATAAAATACCAGTCCCAGCAGATTTTTCATTTTCCAAGTGGTAACTATAATAACTTGGGTGCATACGAGAAGGGTTAACATTTTATGTAATGCCGAAAGATTCCCAGGAGAAGGGACTGGCTACCCACTCCAGTATTCTCACCAGGAGAATCCCATGAGCAGAGGAGCTTGGCGGGCTACAGTCCATGGGGTCACAAAGTGTCAGACACGACTGAGCATCTAAGCACACAATGTCTGATATGAAGGTCTTTGGTAATAAATGACAACAATTATTATTGTTACTGTAATTATTAAAATGTAGAATTTAAATATTTTCTCTATATCTAACTTTCTCTTTAAGAAAAACCTAAGCTTTTTTATAAAGGTATGCCTAAATTATCTTCCAGTTACATCCAAGAGTAAGTCTTAAGTTGTGTTCTATGTAGAAATGCACATAAATTGCTACTTTAAGGGAATTTACAAATATAACATTTGCGGTGCAGATTTTTGTAGATTCATTATGTCTATTTTACCAAATCCTGTCACTGTTCTTTATTACAACTTCTATAATATTCATGTCTACATGAAAGTTTCCTTACAGAAATTTTCTCTAGGTTATCTTGACATGATACTGCCTGCCCTTCTCTTGGTATCAATAAATTAAGTCATCTCTGTATTTTTTCTCTTGATGGAATAATTATAATAGTACCTTTTTCCTTTATTGAAATTATAAAATCAAATTGCCAGTAGATATTTGGAAGAAATTATAGGTTGAATTGTGTCCCCCCTAAAGATATTACAATCCTATCCCCCAGTAACTTTCACCTTTGAATGTGACCATGTATGGAAATAGAGTCTTTGCAGATAACCAAGTTAAGACGAGGTCATGAGAGTGAACTCTAATTTTATATCACTGGTGTCCTCATAAAGAAGAAAAATTTGGATTCAGACAGACACAAACACAAGGATCATGTTGTATGAAAATGAAGGCAGAGATCTTAGGCATCTACAAGCAAAGAAGTGAAAGATCATCAGCAAACCTCCAGAAGCTAGCAAAGAGGCATGAAACAGATTCTCTAACAGCCCTCAGAAGGCACCAACCTTGTCAGCACCTTAATCTTGGACTTCAAGCTTCCAAAACTGGGAGACACAGCTCTATTGCACAAGTCGTTCAGTGTAAGGGACTTTGTTATGGCAGTGCTAGCACCTAGCACAGAAGGTGACTGTCATATTTTTTAATATATTTTTGATAACATATAATATCCCTAAATTTTGAAAAAATATACATAATAGAGAACTTGTATATCTCTGAAAATATGTCCATCAGCCACAAAGATCTACAGTTTCTAGTTTGAGAAACAATGTAAAACAAAACTTAATATTATTAATACCACATGTTACATATGCACTTCCTCATCTCACTGGCAATATAAACTAAAGGCAGAAGACTTGCTCTTTGTAGCACCTAATCTTGGACTTCAAGCTTCCAAAACTGGGAGACACAGCTCTATTGCACAAGTCGTTCAGTGTAAGGGACTTTGTTATGGCAGTGCTAGCACCTAGCACAGAAGGTGACTGTCATATTTTTTAATATATTTTTGATAACATATAATATCCCTAAATTTTGAAAAAATATACATAATAGAGAACTTGTATATCTCTGAAAATATGTCCATCAGCCACAAAGATCTACAGTTTCTAGTTTGAGAAACAATGTAAAACAAAACTTAATATTATTAATACCACATGTTACATATGCACTTCCTCATCTCACTGGCAATATAAACTAAAGGCAGAAGACTTGCTCTTTGGCCTTATGCCAGACCCACACACAAAATATTATAAAGGGCAGAGTTCAAAAGAAAAAATTCTAATGATGTGCCTTTTCAAAGTGGTCACATCCATTACACTGCAGCCCTTCCTGTGGTCCAGCAAGACCACACAGTGGTTACCATTTACCAATATAGCAATGAGTGACTGTACCATTGAAGGCTAACTTTGGTTTTACAGTTTTAAAGTTTTTTAAAAAAAATTAAAAGAAAAAAGCAGAAGATTTGAGAAGAAAATCTGATATCCTTCAGTTTGTTTCCTGCATTTAGCAGAAACTTGTTTATTTGTTTAGTTTGGGGAAGGAGCTATTACTTCCCTGGAATTTTTTTTATTATTATTATTCTTAAGTCTGAAGTCAAGCCTTCAGGCTCTACTGTGTTCTGTTTGGCCTATATTTAGAACAAACCAAACACATGTGATTCTTTAGAGCTAAGCACTCTGCCAGTGGGTCCTGGAAAATTGCTAACCCCAAAATAAAACAATACCACTTTCTTTAAATGTTTCTGCTTACACTTATAGTGAGGAGATACTGACAGCAAGCATCAGTTTGAGTGACAGAAAATAAGCAAAAGTGAATAAAACAGGGACTTTTGGTATTAAAGCCAGATTTATTTAGAGGAAATATATGACAAGTATCATTATTTTCTCATACAGCAAACCAGGATATCTCACCCATGAAGTAAAGTTATTATGCCATTTTCATTACTTCTGGAGGCTTACTACCAGAACTCCCCAATCTGATCACACTGGCATTGATTCTAAATCAAGGCCAATATGGAAGGGCAAAGAAAATAGTTTGGCTTAACCAGACAAAAGTCCTACAATAAGAGGAAAAGATACTATAAGTTAAAATGACCTTACCTCTGTAAAAGTCTGACTTTAGCCTACAGAAGCAACATCTATAAATATTGAACATGCCCACAATGAGACATTTCTGAACAAGAATGGCAGGAAATTGCACTGGTGACCTTCACATTTTTCCTACAGTTCTGGTCCTACCACGAGTCCAGAGAAAAAATGTGGATAGGAAGTGAGGAGACATGCATTTTCACTCTGATCTTACCTTTTGTGTAAAAACTCACAAGATTTCTGGGCCTCAGTTTCCAGTCTGTAAAATGATTGCATTGTATTCATTCTAGAGTTACAATTTTGGAGGAAAATCTAGTTATCCAAGTCATGCGTGCATGATCATAGCTTCCAATTAAATTTTCTGTGACACTCTGTTGAATCTGCCAATTTTATTTCTTTCACCACTTCCATTTCATCCAAGCTCAATTTCAACCACCATTTTTACTTAATTAACGTCTTGGTATATAAAATTATATAATTCATAATGATTTCCTAGAGACACACAAAAAATGAAAGGTTTCAATTAGCTTCATAAAAATTACAAAAGTTTTTGCACATTTAAATCTGCTTTAGAATAGAAAAAAAGCTGGAAATACATACTGAATGTTAATAATGGTTATCCTGGGTAGGGACACTGTAGGTAATTTGTATGCCCTTATATCCAGACACCAGCATAGTTTCAAAGATGCATGCACCTGCCATGTTCACAGCAGCACTATTTAGTTTTTCAAATCCTAAAAGATGAAGCTGTGAAAGGGCTGCACTCAATATATCACCAAATTTGGAAAACTCAGCAGTGGCCACAGGACTAGAAAAGGTCAGTTTTCATTCCAGTCCCAAAGAAAAGCAATCCAAAGAATGCTCAGACTACCTCACAATTGCACTCATCTCATACGCTAGTAATGCTCAAAGTTCTCCAAGTCAGGCTTCAGCAGTACGTGAACTGTGAACTTCCAGATGTTCAAGTTGGATTTTAGAAAGGGAGAAAAACCAGAGATCAAATTGCCAACATCCGTTGGATCATGGAAAAAGCAAGAGAGTTCCAGAAGAACATCTATCTCTGCTTTATTGACTATGCCAAAGCCTTTGACTGTGTGAGATGGGAATACCAGACCACCTGACCTGCCTCTTGAGAAATCTGTATGCAGGTCAGGAAGCAACAGTTAGAACTGGACATGGAACAACAGACTGGTTCCAAACTGGGAAAGGAGTACGTCAAGGCTGTACATTGTCACCCTGCTTATTTAAACTATATGCAGAGTACATCATGTGAAACGCTGGCTGGAAGAAGCACAAGCTGGAATCAAGATTGCCAGGAGAAATATCAATCACCTCAGATATGCAGATAACACTACCCTTATGGCAGAAAGTGGAGAACTAAAGAGCCTCTTGATGAAAGTGAAAGAAGAGAGTGAAAAAGTTGGCTTGAAGGTCAACATTTAGAAAACTAAGATCATGGCATCTGGTACCATCACTTCATGACAAATAGATGAGGAAACCATGGAAACAATGCCAGACTTTATTCTTTTGAGCTCCAGAATCACTGCAGATGGTGACTGCAGCCATGAAATTAAAAGATGCTTACTCCTTGGAAGGCAAGTTATGACAAACATAGACAGCATATTAAAAAGTAGAGACGTTACTTTGCCAACAAAGGTCCATCTAGTTAAAGCTATGATTTTTCCAGTAGTTATGTATGGATGTGAGAGTTGGACCATAAATAAGGCTGAGAGCTGAAGAATTGATGCTTTTGAACTGTGGTGTTGGAGAAGACTCTTGAGAGCCCCTTGGACTGCAAGGAGATCCAACCAGTCCATCCTAAAGGAAATCAGTCCTGAATATTCATTGGAAGGACTGATGCTGAAGCTGAAAACTCCAATATTTTGGCCACTTGATGTGAAGAACTGACTTATTTGAAAAGATTCTGATGCTGGGAAGAGGCAGGAAGAGAAGAGGATGACCGAGGATGAGATGGTTGGATGGCATCACTGACACAATTGACATGAGTTTGTGTAAACTCCAGGAGTTGGTGGTGGACGGGGAGCCCTGGTGTGCTACAGTCCATGGGGTCTCAAAGGGTTGGACATGACCGAGCTAATGAACTGAACTGAAGATATGGAAGCAATCTAAATGTCAACAAATGAATTGCTAAAGAGATGTGGTATGTATCCCATCTCTATAGAATCTTCCCAATCCATGGATCAAACCCAAATCTCTGGCATTGCATGCAGATTCTTTCCCATCTGAGCCACTAAGGAAGTCCCATATATGCGCACACACACACACACACACACATACACACACACACACACACAAGGGGCTTCCCAGGTTGAGCTAGTGGTAAAGAACTCACCTTCCAATGCAGAAGATGTAAGAGATGCAGCTTCGATCCCTGGGTCAGGACAGTCACTTGGAGGAAGGCATGGCAACCACTCTTGTATTCTGCCTGGAAAATCATATGGACAGAGGAGCCTGTCAGGCTATAGTCTATCGGGTCTCAAAGAGTCTGACACAACTGAAGAGACTTAGCATGCACCCATGTACACACACACACACACACACACATACAAACACACACACATATCAGTTTATATAATTGAATTATACATTATAATTATATTTATATAATTGAATCACTTTGCTATACACTTGAAACTTGCACAGCATTATAAATTCACTATGCTTCTTTTTTTTTTTAATGTATGCCTTTCATGGTGTGTGTGTGTGCTTAGTCACTCAGTTGTATCCCATTCTGTGACCCTTTGGACTGCAGCTCACCAGGCTCCTCTGTCCTTGGGATATTTCAGGCAAGAATACTATAGTGCATTGCCATTTCCTTCTCCAAGAGATCTTACCAACCCAAGGACTGAACCTGTGTCTCCTGCATTGGAGGCAGATTCTTTACCCACTGAGCCATCAGGAAAGCCCCTTGTCCTTCATCATACATATCTAAACTTTCTAAAAAAATTTTAGTGACATGTATTACATTTGTAGTCAAGAAAAATAAGCAATAAGTTTTAAACAGTGCCACAAATCACACCATCACTCAAATTCTTGCTTTTTAGGATAGTTGGTATTTTATATTTACCTTCATCTGTACTACTACTATCATTAAAGTACTATGAAAGTATTGTGTGCAGTTATCCTATCTATATTCAATATATTTTAACTTTATTGAAGAATATTTTTATATCATAAATTCATCAATTTCAAGTACACAATTCAATAATTTTTATTAACATTACCAAGTGGTGAAACCTTTAGTGTAGGTCAGTTTTATAATATTTCCTCTCCCCCAATAGGATCCTCATGCCCATTTATACCTAATCCCACCTCAGCTCCTGGCAACCACTAACCCAATATTGTCTTTATTTTTGTTGTTGCCTTTTTGGGACATTGCATATAAACAAGATCATACAATGTGACAATTGTGCTTGGCTTCTTTTATTTTACATATTTTTTATTGTAGTATAGTTGATTTATAACATTCTGTTAGTTTCAGGTGTACAACAAAGTGATTCAGTTACACATATACATAGATTCATTCTTTTATAGGTTCTTTACTCATAGATGTTATTACAGAATATG
>SJYC01020306.1:0-11993 GCA_006408675.1 Madoqua kirkii | reverse complement strand
GAGCCTGGAAGGCTGCAGTCCATGGGGTCACTAAGAGTCGGACACGACTGAGCGACTTCACTTTCACTTTTCACTTTCATGCATTGGAGAAGGAAACGGTAACCCACTCCAGTGTTATTGCATAGGGAGTCTCAGGGACTGGGGAGCCTGGTGGGCTGTCGTATTTGAGGTCACAGAGTCGGACACGACTGAAGCCACTTAGCAGCAGCATTTTACACATATAAACCCATGATGAACACATGAACAAGCCCTACCGCATTCTCATTTACCTTAACTTCTTAACATATGTCTTTAATTTGTCTGGTAAATACAGAGGATATCATATAGGAAAATCATGTATCATGCCAGAAGACACTTAACAATGTAGGTTCAAAACTGCCATGCAAAGGCAATTATTTCTTTAAAACATTGTCTTATTTGATCTCTTCCTTTTTCCTTAGTGGTTTTTCATGGACCTACTGCTCTCTCCTCTTTAAAAAAAAATGTTAAAACCTAAGCTCTGTGGTCTGAAACCTAATTTGTAAGAACTATATTCCATTTGGCAATTTGATATTAAGAAACAGTGCAAGTAAAGGCAAGACTATATCAGTATTAAACTGTGTATGTATGGTGAAAAGAGAAAGATTTAAGCTCTATACTCACAACAGAAACTTTTCAGCAGCTTAAAGATGGAGATGACATCAAAATTCATAAAGCTATGTTTGGGCCACCCTAGAGCATAAATGAACCCCTTCTGCATAGTGTTGATGTGCGTGCATGTGTGCTAAGTCACTTCAGTCACATCTGACTCTTTGAGACCCTATGGACTGTAGTCCACCAGCCTCTTCTGTCCATGGCATTCTCCATGCAAGAATACTAGAGTAGCCTGGTACCCTCCTGCAGGGGATCTTCCCAACCCAAGGATAGAACCCTTGTCTCTTAAGTCTCCTGCATTGTTAGGTGGGTTCTTTACCACTAGTACCACCTGAGAAGCCCTCTTTAAATTTTCAGTTTTCAGTTTTGAGAGAAAAGAATTCTGGGGAGAGAGCAAATTAGTCAAGATGGTGTGTTGAGGCTTTCTTGTCCTATGTTTTGTAAATAAGGACTAGGTAACAGCTGAGAGCATTTGTAGCACTGTTCATGCGCACCACGAGGTACTCGATGACGAACTACTTTGCGCTCTAGATATATGAGCTCCAGCTTAAAAGTGGTGAGATTACTGCCGCATCACAGCTGTGTCCATTTTGTCAGCCAAGCGGAGAGATGTTGTATTGTGCTGTGTTACGTTATACCTGCTGATACAGTTGCTGCACCAGCCAGGAAAGAATAAATGTGTCTGCAGTTTCTATGACTCCTTGAGTCTTCTTCCAGCCTCTTAGCTCGCGCCTTGCCTATGCTAGGTTGAGTGAAGAGTGCGGACAGTGACACAGCAAGACAATTGGTGTCGCAAACAGAATGAAGAGCAATACGATCATTATAGTTAATTCTCAAATATTCACATTGGGAAAACAAAACAAAACGAAAAGTTTGGATAATTCCAAATACTAAATAAGCTAAATTTAAATTTGATACTCAAATGTATTTTAACATTTTAATATTAGTAAACCAAGGTTTTTAGAAATTTCCTGTTAAGTAGAACCCTGAAACCACATTGTGAAGACCTCAACAAGATTAAAGATTGTCCAAAATCGTTCATACTTGTCATCTTCCTTTTTCCCTGTCCTCTCCCCACGACTCCATTCTGCAACCCATCCAAACTAGGAATCAGCTAATAAAGGATCTGTTTTCTTTCAAATTTCTTTTGTTTACGAGAAAGTGGGGATGGTTAAGCATTTACATTTTATAGGACTTTCTGAATGAGAGCGAGTAGCTAGTTGAAATGTCAAGGATATTTTGAGTATATTAGGCTCAATCACCTGTGTAGCTCTCCTCTGTAATTCCCCCTCTCCTCTTCTTTGTTGCTTTTATCTAGAACTTTCAGTTCAGTTCAGTTCAGTGGCTCAGTCATGTCCGACTCTTTGCAACCCCATGAATCGCAGCACACCAGGCCTCCTGGTCCATCACCAACTCCTGGAGTTCACCCAAACTCATGTGCATGGAGTCGGTAATGCCATCCATCCATCTCATCCTCTGTTGTCCCCTTCTCCTCCTGCCCCCAATCCCTCCCAGCATCAGGGTAGTGACCAAAGTATTGGAGTGTCAGCCTCAGCATCAGTCCTTCCAACGAACACCCAGGACTGGTCTCCTTTAGGATGGATTGGTTGGATCTCCTTGCAGTCCAAGGGACTCTCAAGATACTCTAATAAAATTAATGACTATTTTATGGTCAATAATATTTACCAGTATAGTTTATAAATTTCCTTATTATAGTTGCTTTTAAAAATTCTAAATATTTTCAGTGCAAAATTGTGGGTGTCTCTTAGATTTGTGGGTGTCTCAGTTTTACACATCTGGAAACATGCTTATTTAATACTTTCAAATGATGATTCAGTTTTATCTTCTTTCCCTTTGCATTTTGATAACACTGCTATGTTGCTTTTAGGGGCTTCCCTGGTATCTCAGTGGTAAATAATCCTCCTCCCAATGCAGGAGACATGGGCTTGATCCCTGGGTAGAGAAGATCTCCTGGAGAAGGAAATGACAACCCAGTCCTATATTCTTGCGTGGGAACTCTATGGACAGAGGAGCCTGGTGGGTTACAATCCTTGGGGTCACAAAACAGTGAGACAGGACTTAGAGACTAAACAATAGCAACAATTTCAATTTTTCACTTTATTCTTGATGTTCTGCAACTTCAATTAATCTTTCTGAATTTATCCAATTTAATCTGACAAGTACTTGGTGTGCATTTTCCATTTGAAGACATATTTTCCTGGCAGTAATGAAAATGTCAGCCCTAATCCTTTTCAATATTTCCTCTCAACTATCTCTCTCTTCTCTTCTTAGAAAAATTGTATATGTTAAATGTCTCTCAATCTGTCTTCCATTGTCCCAGTTTCTCTTCCAGGATTATACTTTTTGTATCAGTCTACACAGCATCATGAGTGAATTCCTCAGTGTGTGTTCAGTCGCTCAGTCATGTCTTCCTCTCTGTGGCTCCACGAACTATAGCACATCAGGCTTCTCTGTCCATGGAATTTTCCAGGCAAGAACACCTCAATGGATTGCCATTATCTGCCCCAGGGGATCTTCCCAAGCCAGGGCTCAAACCCATATCTTTTGTGTCTTCTGCATTGGCAGGCAAATTGTTTAGCACTGGCCACCTGGGAAGCCTGGATTCTTCAGTAACATCATTCAATTCAGAAACTCTACTTTTATTGTAAATAAATAGCTGGAGAATTTTTAAATTTCAATGGCTGTATATTTCTTCATATCTAGACTTTCTAACAGATTTTTCTCCATATCCATCTACCATCATACATAGCTGATTGTTTCTGTTTTACAGTTTTTGTTAACTGTCCTTAAATGTATCTATTATAAAATTCATTTTGCAGTTTATTAGAAGTTCATTTCTATTCTGAGTGTTTATTTTGTTGACTATCTTTTTTGGTATTGTTATTCCCAAGTGGGTTTTATTTTTATTTTTTCATTGGAAGAAAATTGCTTTGCAATGTTCTGCTAGTTTCTGCCACATAGCAATGTAAATCAGCCATAATTATATAATCTCCCTCTTAAGCCTCCCTCCCCCCATTCCACCCCTCTAGGTCATCACAGAGTGCTGGGATGGGTCCTCCATGTTGTATAACAACTTTTCACCAGCCATCTAATTTACACAAGGTAGTGTATATATGTCAAAGCTACTTTCTCTATTCATCCCACTCTTTCCTTCCTCTACTATGTCCACAAGTCCATTCTCTTTATCTGTATCTCTATTCTTCCCCTGCAAATATGTTCGTAAATACCGTTTTTCTAGATACCATATATATGAATCAATATGTTATGCTTGTTTTTCTCTTTCTGACTTACTTAACTCTATACAACAGACTTTACGTTCATCCACCTCCCTAGAACTGACTCAAATTTATTCCTTTTTATGGCTGAGTAATATTCCATTGTATATATGTACCACAACTTCTGTATCCATTCACTTGTTGATGGACATCTAGATTGGTTCATGCCCTAGCTATTGTAAGTAGTGCTGCTATGAATTTTGGGGTACATGTGTTTTTTTCAATTATGGTTTTCTCAGGTATATGCCCCCTTAGTGGGTCATATGATAGTTTCATTCCTAGCTTTTTAAGGAATCTCCTTACTGTCCTCCATACAGGCTGTATCAATTTACATTCCCACCATCAGTTTAAGAAGTTTCCCTTTTCCCCACATCCTCTCCAAAATTTATTGCTTATAGAATTTTTTTTTTTTTTGATGATAGCCATTCTGATCAGTGTGGGGTGATATCTCATTGTACAGGGAGGCCTGGTGTACTGCAGTTCATGGAGTTGCAAAGAGTCAGACACAACTGGACTGAGCAACTGAACTGAACTGAATAATTAGTGATGTTGAGCATCTTTTCATGTGTTTACTGGCCATCTTATGTCTTCTTTGGAGAAACGTCTGTTTGGGTCTTCTGCCCATTTTTTGATTGGGCTGTTTGCTTTTCTTACATTGAGCTGTATGAACTGCTTATACACTCTGGAGATTAATTCTTTATCACTTGTTTCAGTTTTCAATTTTTTTCTCCTATCCTGAGGGTTTTCTTTTAATCTTGTTTATTGTTTCCTTTGCTGTCCAAAAACTTAAGTTTAATTAGGTCCCATTTGCTTATTTTTATTTCCATTACTCTACGAGGTGTGTCAAAGAGGACCGTGCTGTCATTTATGTCAAATATATAATGTTTTTACTTATGCTTTCCTTTAAGAGCTTTATAGTTTCTGGCCTTACATTTAAATATAATATTTAATCCACTTTGAGTTTATTTCTATGTATGGTGTTATGAAGTATTATAGCTTCATTCTTTTACATGTAGCTCTCTGATTTTCCCAGCACCACTTACTGAAAAGGCTATCTTTTCTCCATTGTATATTCTTGCCTCTTTTGTCAAAGATAAGGTGCCCATAGGTGCATGGGCTTATCTCTGGGCTTTCTACCTTGTTCAATTGGTCTATATTTCTTTTTTTGTACCAGTACCATACTGTCATGATGACAATAGCTTTGTAGTGTAGTCTGATGTCAGGAAGGTTGATCCTCCAGCTCTGTTTTTCTTTATCAAGGTTGCTTTGGCTATTTGGGGTCTTTTGTGTTTCTATGCAAATTGTGAAATTTTTGTTCTTGTTCTGTGAAAAAAAGAAATTAGTAGTTTGTTAGGGATTACTTTGTATCTGTAGATTGCTTTGAGCACTATAGTCATTTTCACAATATTGATTCTTCCAATTCAAGACCAAGATATACCTCTCCATCTCTTTGTATCATTTTTGATTTCTTTCCTCAGTTTTGTAGTTTTCTACATACAACTCTTTTGTCTTTTTAGGTAGATTTATTCCTAGATATATTATTCTTTTTGTTGCAATGGTAAATGGGATTGTTTCTTTAATTTCTCCTTTGATTTTTCATTGTTAGTGTATAGAAATGCAAGGGATTTCTATGTGTTAATTTTATATCCTGTGACTTTATTCATTGATTAGCTGTAGTAATTTTCTGGTGGCATCTTTAAGGTTTTCTTTGTATAGTATTATGTCATCTGCAAACAGTGAGAGTTTTACTTCTCCTTTTCAATTCCTGAATTCCTTTATTTCTTTTTCTTCTCTGATTTCAGTGGCTAGGAATTCCAAAGCTATGTTGAATGACAGTGGTGAGAGTGGACACCTGATCTTACAGGAAATTATTTTAGTTTTTCACTATTGAGAATAATGTTTGCTGTGGGTTTGTCATATGTGCCCTTTATTATGTTTTAGTAATTTCCATCTTTGGCCACTTTCGGGGGGGGTGGGGGGGTGGGGTGTTACTATAAATTGGTGCTGAATTTTGTCTAAAACTTTATCTGCATCTATTGAGATGATCATATGATTTTTATCTTTCAATTTGTTAGTATGGTATATATGTTGATTGATTTGCACATATTGCAGTATTTCAGTCTCCTTGTATCTGTGGGATAAAGCCCACTTGATTCAAGTGCTGTTTAGTTTTCAGGTTTATCTTAAGTGTTGGAGTAAGTAGGGTTACCAACCTTTTTGATTTGCCTAAGATAATGCAAATTTCAGTACTAAAACTGGAAAAGCCCCAGGAAAACTAAAAGTTGGTGATGTTATTGTGCTTCTCTCTCTCTCTGGCTAATGGCTTTGACTTTGCCTTCCTCCAGTTCCCCAGGACATGTACATCTAAAACAGTCATCTACTGACAGCTGAGGACCCTTATCCGACAAAAGGATACTTTTTCTGAACCAGCAAAAGGCTTAGACCAACAGTTTCACAAAAACCTGAGGGATGAAATGGGAAGGGATGTGGGAGGGGGATTCAGGATGGGGAACACATGTATACCCATGGCTGATTCATGTCAATGTATGGCAAAAAACACTACAATATTGTAAAGTAATTAGGCTCCAATTAAAATAAATTAATTAATTTTTTAAAAAACCTGAAAGGTAAGCACTGATCCTGCCTCTTTTGAACCTCTTTTTATGATAGAGGAAAACCAATACCACCTCCAGTTTCATATAAGGAGATTAACTCAGTTCCCAAACACAATTTGGTGCAACAGCGATTCACTCTCAGGGGTCAAGTTCCCAGCCACCCTGGCCTCTTCCCAGACCAGGTGCACAGTGGATCTGTCACTTCAGTCTCATCTTGCCAGTTTCCCTACTCTCTCTCTCTCTGTTTCATAGTATACCTACATTCTTCTAGTATATTAGTAATGTTGTTTATAATATGTTTTTTTTTGAAACAGAGGATAAAGCTTAAAATTAGACTTCACAAACCATTTTGTCCAAAACTTTATCATAAATGTAAAACAGTTAAACACCATGTCTACAGACAATCTTGTAGAGTCTGTCAAATGCTGTATGACTACTAATTCTTTTCAGCATTTTCTATGTTCAGTCTATGATGCAACAACCATTAATATGTGAAAGGAATTTGGCAAATCTTGGGAGTTTAGATATTCACCAATTTCAAGTTGTGAAAACACAGCTGAGAATCAGAAACTTCAGAAAGTATGCTTGACAACAATGAAAACAGATATCTCAAAGTTCAAGAAGAAATTACAGTCTCTTAGCCACAGAAAAGTTTTAATTCACCAGCATGTAAGACCCTTGGAAGAAGAGGTTTTATTCATCTTAGTATTCTTAGCATAGTATCTGTCACATATTAAGCACTCAACGCATTGTGAGTGAAGTTGTTTGAACTTTAAAGAGCGTTCCCTAAATCTTTACTCAGAGTCTAATCACTTTTACTTTATAAATTTTTGTAACTTGTTTGACAGCACATTAAAAGAAAAATAAAATCAAAAGAGAAAACAGAATAAAATTTTAAAGGCAGACACGGGATTCAAACAGACTAGTCCAAATAGATGGTTATATGTTAATAGATCCCAAGAGCATCGCTATATAATGACATGATATAAAAACTAAAATGTATAATGATTCTCTTGATTCAGGAAGAAAAGATTGAATTACATAAGTATGTTTAGCTTACAAAGACAGCATAAGGAAATGTATATTTTAGAATGACTCTCATATCCAATGGGTAATTTTTTTAAAGAGGTGTTCATTCTTGAAGCTATTAAAACCTAAACTCTTTGGAACTCAGCTGTTGAGAACAGTGCTATCCTTGAAAGCTGAAAACAGTTGAAATCTTTCGGCATAATAAAATCACTGTTATGTGTCGTTATCATGAAAAAGCCAGTCCCAGAAAAGCATTTTCTTTCCAAAAAAGAATGCCACCCTTGGTGGTATTTGAGCTGTAATTAACTTTTCGGTGGCTCATACCATGCTCAAGCCCACAAGTATGCCTTAAAGATTACAGAGGTAGAGAAAATTTTTGCCTCTGAAAAAGTGTTTGGCTTCACCTTTCATTACAGAATTTCTCCTGAGTTGCTTGTCCATCTCAGCATACATTTTGATTTTCAAGTCTCCCTCCAGGATCTTGCCTCCATGACTTTCACCACTTAAATCTTGTCCAGTCTTTTTCCCATCCTATATTGATTACTGTTCAGTTCAGTTAGTCATGTCCAACTCTGTGACCCCATGGACTCCAGGATGACAGGATTCCTTGTCCATCAACAGCTCCTGAAGCTTGTTCAGACTCATGTCCATCAAGTCGGTGATGTCATCCAACCATCTCATCCTCTGTTGTGCCCTTCTCCTCCTGCTTTCAATCTTTCCCAGCATTAGGGTCTTTTCCAATGAGTCAGTTCTTCATACCAGGTGGCCAAAGTATTGGGTGTTTCAGCTTCAGCATCGGTCCTTCCAATGAACATTCAGGATTGATTTCCATTAGGATTGACTGGTTTGATCTCTTTGCATTACAAGGGACTCTCTGGAGTCTTCTCCAAAAGCAGTCCAAAAGTATCAATTATTTGGCACTCAACTACTGGAAAAACCATAGTTTTGACTAAATGGACTTTTGTCAGCAAAGTAATGTCTCTGCTTTTTAATGTGCTGTCTAGTTTGGTCATAGCTTTTCTTCCAAGGAGCAAGTGTCTTTTAATTTCATGGCTGCAGTCACCATCTGCAGTGATTTTAGAGTCCAAGAAAATAAAGTCTCTCACTGTTTCCATTGTTTCACCATCTAATTTGCCAGGAAGTGGTGGGAATGGATGCCATAATCTTAATTTTTTGAATGTTGAGTTTTAAACCACTTTTATCATTCTCCTCTTTCACTTTCATCAAGAGGCTCTTTAGTTCCTCTTTGCTTTCTGCCATAATGGTGGTATCATCTGCATATCTGAGGTTATTAGTATTTTTCCTGGCAATCTTGATTCCAGCTTGTGCTTCATCCAGCCCAGCATTTCGCATGATGTACTTTGTATATAAGTTAAATAAGCAGAGTGGCAATAGACAATCTTGAAGTACTCCTTCCCCAACTTGGGACCAGTCTGTTGTTTCATGTCAGATTCTAGCTATTGCTTCTTGACCTGCATACTGGTTCTTCAGGAGGCAGGTAAGGTGGTCTAGTATTCCCATCTCTTTGAGAATTTTCCACAGTTTGTGATGATCCACACAGTCAAAGGCTTCAGTGCAGTCAAAGAAGCAGAGGCAGATGTTTTTGTGGATTTCTCTTGCTTTTTCCATGATCCAACAAATGCTGGCAATTTGATCTCTTGTTCCTCCAACTTCTCTAAATCTAGCCTGAACATCTGGAAGTTCATGGTTCACATAATGTTGAAGACTAGCTTGGAGAATTTTGGACATTACTTTGATAGCTTGTGAAATGAGTGCAATTGTGTGATAGTTTGACATTTTTTGGCATTGCCTTTTCTTACTCTAGGAGCACTAATTCAATGAGACACCCTATATGACATAGCAAATATGGCGCTGGCTCATAACAGACCCGGAATCTGAGCTGAAGGATAGTCATGATAATTCTCATACTACCACTTGGAAGTCACTAACAAGACTAGATAGTGACAGAGTGAGAGTTTATTCCAGATCTGAATGATTGTAAGAACTCCAGGCATATTTGCCTCAACATAACATTGCATCTTTCCATCACCCAGCTCTGTCTCCCTGGACTAACCAAGAGCGTGTTTACTATGGGCTGCTGTGAGGAAAAACAATTGTAGAGTGGGAAAAGAGACAGCAAGAAGGATAGGCAGCTATAACCATTGATACATAAGCTTTGATTTTCAGATATATGGAGGATAGAAAAGGAATTTAATCACAAACAGCCATGACTTGGTAAACTATCTAATTGATAAGATGATTTTGTTTACCACGTAAGAATTCTATATCACTTTCTATACTTCTCTAGATTTTGTGGTCTGTGAGCCAAAGAAAACCTCAAGCTGAAGAAAAAATATAAGAAATGCTTTTTGAATTATCAGTTCTATTTCCAAAAAAATAGACATTCTAGGGAGGTAAAATGATGACATGGTGACATTAGTTGGCCTTTTATGATAACACATAGGACTGTTTCTAAGACTTTAATAGCTGTGCAGATTCTTCTCTTAATTTTTTTCTTTTAAATATACTTTTCACAGTTTATATTTCATATTTGTGACATACAATCCTTTGGTCACCTCATTTTTAATAGTAGTTTTAATTATAATCAATTTAATTATAATAATAATACTAATTTTAATAACTTTATTTACTATTTTATTTATTTTTGGCTCTGTTGGGTCTGCATGTGTTGCTGCATGGACTTTCTCTAGTTGTAGTGAGCAGGGGCTATTCTCTAGTGTGTGGGCTTCTCATTAGGGTGGCTTCTTTTGTTGCAGAGCACAGGATCTTGAGTGTGCAAGCTCCAGTAGTTGTGGCATGTGTGTCCATTAGTTGTGGCTCCTGGGCTCTAGAGCACAGGCTCAATAGTTGTGGCACATGGGCTTAGCCACTGAGTCATCAGAGTAACCCCTTTAGTTAGAAATAACCTTTCGATAAAATTTTCATTTTGTTCATATTAATACGTTGTCTCTAAACAGAAAATGAAGAGCAATTGGGTAAATAAGTAAAAGTATCCATTATACATAAAACTATAAAAAATTGGTCCAAAGACAGCTTCAGATCTATAAGGAAAAGAAAAATAGCCAAGTACAAAAGATCTGAAAGTGTTTCATGAAAGAAAAAATACAAATGATCAACATTAGGATGAAAATGATCTTCGGTGGCCTTGGTCTTCAGTGGCTTGAAGCAGCATTCCAGTTTTTTTGTGCCAGGGCAGTGAGAACATTGAATCCTAGCCACTAGATCATTAGCTGGTAACAAGGTCTTGGCCCTTTGGCTTTGCAGAAAAGAATACCCACAAACACAAAAAATAATGAAAGAAGTAAAGTGTTTATTAGAAGGAAAAAGATAGAGTATGTGTGGATTGACACATGGGCAGACACAGAGAGAGCTGAGCCCCAGTGGTAGTCTAAATCACTTACAGGGGGCATTTCTTTCTTGTTCTCCTTTGGCCAATCGTTTTTATTTTCTTGGTTCTGAATCTGCATTTGATACTTCTTAGGATCCTCCAGTGGATGTGCACATATCTCTCAGCCAAGACAAATTCCAGAGAAGAGGCCTATGAACAAATTGACATTATTCCCTTTTTTTTGTTGAAGCATAGTTTAGAGGATTTTGAGCATTGTTTGTTAATATGTGAAATGAGTGCAGTTGTGCAGTAGCTTGAACATTCTTTGACATTGCCTTTTTTTGGTGTTGGTATGAAAACTGACCTTTCCAATCCCGTGGACACTGCTGAGTTTTCCAAATTTGCTAGCATATTGAGTATAGCACTTTAACAGCATCATCAATTGCATTAATTTCACATGCTAGCAAGATAATGCTCAAAATCTTCCAGCTAGACTTCAACAGTACATGAACCAAGAAATTCCAAATGTGCTAGCTGGATTTAGAGAAGGCAGAGGAACCAGAGATAAAATTGCCAACATCTGTTAGATCATAGAAAAAGCAAGAGAAATCCACAAAAACATCTACCTCTGTTTCATTGACTACACTAAAGCCTTTGACTGTATGGATCACAACTGTGGAAAATTCTCAAAGAGATGGGAATACCAGAAAACATCTCCAGCGTTCTAAGGAACCAGTATGCAGGTCAAGAAGCAATAGTTAGAACCCAACATGAAACAACAGACTGGTCCCAAGTTGGGAAAGGAGTACTTCAAGACTGTATACTGTCACCCTGCTTATTTAATTTATATGCAAAGTACATCATGTGAAATGCAAGGCTGGATATCTCACAAGTTGGCATCAAGACTTTCAGGAGAAATATTAATAAACTCAGATATACAGATGACACCACCCTTATGGCAAAAAGTGAAAAGCAACTAAAGGGTCTCTTGATGAAGGTGAAAGATAAAGGTAAAAAAGCTGCTCAAAACTCAATATCCAGAAAACTAAGTTCATGGCATCCAGTCCCATC
>SJYC01020305.1:0-40048 GCA_006408675.1 Madoqua kirkii | reverse complement strand
GTCAATAAAACTTCTTGTTTATTTATTAATATAAATAAATAGAATAGAAATAAACATAACATTTATTTATAACATAAATAAATAGTAAAATGGACATGAGTTTGAGCAAGCTCCGGGAGGGTGATGGCCAAGGAAGGCTGGTGTGCCACAGTCCATGAGGTCACAAAGAGATGGACACGTCTGAGTGACTAAACTGAACTGAACGAGTGTTAAACAGCAGAAAAACATTAGAAAGAGACTTCCCCTGTAGGCTAGGTTTGAAAGTAAGGGTATACCTGATATCTTCAATCAGACTTTCAGAAGTGAAGTATTATTTTACTAATAACATAACTTCTACTTAAGACCAAAGTGTTTAGAACCAGATAACTCAGATGATTATATTATTGCTTAAAAAAATTAATTAGAAGGTCTAAACTGATAAACCTTTGGGCATACTCATCATGAAAAAAAGGGGAGAGGACTCAAAGCAATAAAATTGGGAAAAGTTACACCTGACAACATAGAAATCCAACGGATTACAAGAGACTACTTCAGGCAACTATATGCCAATCAAATGGACAATCTGGAAGAAATGGACAAATCCTTAGAAAGGTAAAATCTCCCGAAAGTGAACCAGGAAGAAATAGAAAATGTTAACAGATGAGTCACAAGAACTGAAATTGAAATTCTGATTTTAAAACTCCCAGCAGTATAAAAGTCCAGGACCAGATGGCCTCACAGGAGAATTCTATGAAACATTTAGAGAAGAGTTAACACCTGTGTTTCTGAAACTATTTCAAAAACTTGCAGAGGAAGACTTCCAAATTCATTCTATGAGGGCACCATGACCCTGGTGCTAAAACCAGAGAAAAATAGCACAAAATAATAAATAAATAAATAAATAAATGAAAAGAAAATCACAGGTAAATATGAACATAGTTGCAAAAAATCCTCAACAAAATACTAACAAAGTGAATTCAACAACATATTAAAAGGATTATATGCCATGATCAAGTAAGATTTATACCAGGGATGCAAGGATTTTTCAGTATTTACAAATCAATCTATGTGATACATCACATCAACAAATTAAATCATAAAATCAATATGATCATCTCATTAGATGTAGAAAAACTTCTTAATAAAATTCAACACCTTTTATAGTAAAAACTCTCTGGAATGTGGGCATAGAAAGAACACACCTCAATATAATAAGGACCACATATAATAAACCCACAGCTAACAACTTCATACTTGATGGAGAAAATCTAAGATCAAGAACAAGACAAGGATATCCTTTCTCACCACTTTTAGTCACCATAGCTTTGGAAGTCCTACCCATGGAAACCATAGAATAAAAAGAAATTGAATTAATCCAAATTAGAAAAAAGAAATAAATCTGTCACAGTTTGTAGATGACACAATTCTTTTTTTTTTTCTTCTCTTGGCTCCTTTTCTTTATTTTATTCTATTATTTTTTAATATAAATTTATTATTTTAATTGGATACTAATTACAATATTCCCTTGGTTTTGCCATATATTGACATGAATCCACCACGGGTGTATATGTGTTCCTCATCCTGAACCCCCCCTCCCAAATCCCTCCCCATCCCATCCCAAGCATCCTGCATCATGCATAGTACCTGGATTGGCGATTCATTACCCATGTGATATTATACATATTTCAATGCCATTCTCCCAAATCATCCCACCCTTTCCCTCTCTCTTAGAGTCCAAAAGACTGTTCTATACATCTGTGTCTCTTCTACTGTCTTGGATATAGGATTATTGTTGCCATCTTCCTAAATTCCATATATATGCATTATTGTACTGTATTGGTGTTTTTTTCTCTGGGTTACTTCACTCTGTATAATTGACTCTAGTTTCATCCACCTCATTAGAACTGATTCAAATGTATTCTTTTTAATGGCTGAGTAATACTCCGTTGTGTATATGTACCACAGCTTTCTTATCCATTCGTCTGCTGATGGACATCTAGGTTGCTTCCATGTCCTAACTATTATAAACAATGCTGCAATGAACATTGGGGTACATGTGTCTCTTTCAGTTCTGGTTTCCTCGTTGTGTATGCCCAGAAGTGGGATTGCTGGGTCATAAGGCAGTTCTATTTCTAATTTTTTAAGGAATCTCCATACTGTTCTCTATAGTGGCTGTACTAGTTTGCATTCCCACCAACAGTGTAAGAGGGTTCCCTTTTCTCTACACCCTCTGCAACATTTATTGCTTGTAGACTTTTGAACAGCAGCCATTCTGACCTGCATGAGATGGTACCTCTTGTGGTTTTGATTTGCATTTCTCTGATAATGAGTGATGTTGAGCATCTTTTCATGTGTTTGTTAGGAGAAGGCAATGGCACCCCACTCCAGTACTCTTGCTTGGAAAATCCCATGGATGGAGGAGCCTGGTGGGCTGCAGTCCATGGGGTCACTGAGAGTTTGACATGACTCAGTGACTTCACTTTCACTTTTCACTTTCATGCTTTGGAGAAGGAAATGGCAGCCCACTCTAGTGTTCTTGCCTGGAGGATCCCGGGGACAACAGATCCTGATGGGCTGCCGTCTATGGGGTTGCACAGAATCAGACATGACTGAAGCAACTTAGCAGCAGTAGCCATCTGTATGTCTTCTTTGGAGAAATGTCTGTTCAGTTCTTTGGCCCACTTTTTGATTGGGTCATTTATTTTTCTGGAATTGAGCTGCAGGAGTTGCTTGTATATTTTTGAAATTAGTTCTTTGTCAGTTGCTTTATTTCCTATTATTCTCTCCCATTCTGAAGGCTGTCTTTTCACCTTGCTTAGAGTTTCCTTTGTTGTGCAGAAGCTTTTAAGTTTAGGTAGGTCCCATTTCTTTATTTTCGCTTTTATTTCCAATATTCTGGGAAGTGGGTTATAGAGGATCCTGCTGTGATTTATATTGGAGAGTGTTTTGCCTATGTTCTCCTTTAGGAGTTTTATAGTTTCTGGTCTTACATTTAGATATTTAATCCATTTTGAGTTCATTTTTGTGTATGGTGTTAGAATGCAAAAGTAGGACGTCAAGAAACACCTGGAGTAACAGGAAAATTTGGCCCTGGAATGTGGAATTAAGTAGGGCAAAGACTAATAGAGCTTTGCTAACAAAATGCACTGGTCATAGCAAACACCCTCTTCCAAAAACACAAGAGAAGACTACACACAGACATCACCAGATGGTCAACATCAAAATCAGATTGATTATATTCTTTGCAGCCAAAGATGGAGAAGCTCTATGCAGTCAACAAAAACAAGACCAGGAGCTGACTGTGGCTCAGATCATGAACTCCTTATTGCCAAATTCAGACTTAAATTGAAGAAAGTAGGGCAAACCGCTAGACCATTCAGGTATGACCTAGGTCAAATCCCTTATGATTATACAGTGGAAGTGATAAATAGATTTAAGGGCCTAGATCTGATAGATAGAGTGCCTGATGGACTATGGAATGAGGTTGGTGACATTGTACAAGAGACAGGGGTCAACACCATTCCCATGGAAAAGAATTCCAACGGAATATTACTCAGCCATAAAAAGAATAAAACAGTGCCATTTGCAACAACATGGGTGTATCTAAAGATTATTATTCTAAGAGAAATAAGTCATACAGTGAGACACAAATATCATATGATATCACTTATATGTATACTCTGAAAAATTATATAAACAACTTATTTACAAAACATAAATAGACTCACAGTCTTACAAAACAAACTTACAGTTATCAAAAGGGAAACATTGGTGGAGGGATAAATTAGGTGTTTGAGATTAACATGTATGCACTACTGAGGGCCTACTGTATAGCACAGAGATCTCTTCTCAACACTTTGTCATAAACTATATGGAAAAATACTCTGAAAACAATGAAAGTGAATGTTATTCTGTTGTGTCCGATTCTTTGCAACCCCATGGACTACACAGTCTATGGAATTCTTCAGACCAGAAAACTGGAGTGGGTGTCCTTTCCCTTCTCCAGGGGAATTTCCCAACCCAGTGATCAAGCTTTGATCAAACCCAGGTCCCCTACATTGTAAGCAGATTCTTTACCAGCTGAGTCACAAAGGAAACCATTGAAAAGAATAAATATATGTATATTTATAGCTAAGTTACTTTGCTGTACACATGAAACTAACACAATGTTGTAAATCTACTATACTCTGGTAAAAAATAAAAATTACAAAAAAGGAGTAAACAAAAACTTTTTTAAAAATTAACAGGCTTAAAATCAGCAAACTTTCTACTGAGTCACTAAAAAATTCTCTGGTTGTCAGAATCAATGTACATTGTCGTTTAGCAACCAAGTCAATAAGCTACCACCTTGGATGGCTTAGGTAGGCAGAAATATGTTCCTTTTTATGCTACTGACATAGACGTATGTTAAGAAAAAAGACCAAAAGAGAAATACTATGTTGATTCATTCAATAAAAATTTGTTTTGAACTATGAGGATAAACTACAAAATATAATGCAAGATCACTGCTTTCAAGGAAAGTGTTAGGTGCCCAGTCATGTCCAACTCTTTAAGATCCCATAGACTGTAGCCTTCTAGGTTCCTTTGTCCAAGAGATTTTCCAGGCAAATAATACTAGAGTAGGTTGGCATTTCCTTCTGCAGAAGGTCTTGCCAATCCAAGGATCACACCTGGGTATCCCACATTGCAGGCAGATTTTTTACTATTTGAGCCACCTGGAAAATCATATTCAATTTCAAATTTAGCTATATACTGAATGTAGACTACTGAAATGTACAACACCATAGATGAATCTCAGAGGCAGGCGATGCTAGTGATAAAGAACCCACCTTCCAAGGCAGGAGACAAAAGAGATGTGGGTTCAATCCCTGGGTTGGGAGGATCCCCTAGAAAAGGAAATGACAACCCTCTCCAGTATTCCTGAGTGGAGAATCTCAAGGACAGAGGAGCCTGGTGGGCTGCAGTCCAAGGGGTCAAAAAGAGTTGGATATGATTGAAGCATCTTAGCACTTTACACAGCACTATAAATGAATCTCAGAGATATTATGTTGAGTGGAATATGCCTGACATAAAAGTACTAAGTGATTCTGCTTATGTAAACTTCAAAACTAAGCAAAACCAATCTACTATAAAGGAAATCAGAATTTAGGTGACCCTTGGAGAGCAGGATGTTATTGGGCATGGTCCAGATTTCTTTCCTTCTTCCAGTATTAAGAACTAGAGGCAAACATCTGAAGTGAACAATAAGCTAGTGAACTGCACATACAAGGAATCTAGGTTGCATGTTCCTTATAAGAATTTAATATCTGATGGTCTGAGATGGAGCTGAGGCAGTGATGCCAGTGTTGGGGAGTAGGCTGCAAATACAGATTATCATTAGCAGGAAGGTTTGACTGCATAGAAAAACCACTGTAAATCAATTGCTTGCACACTCATATCAAACCCTATCAGTGAGGGGCAAGTGATGATTGAGCTACACCTGGTGACAGGATATAAGTTAGAATCCAACACTTATCTTAGTCTATGCATAGCTCACCCATTACTTTATTTACCACTTCTATCCATGGTTCAATGGTGATTGCAGCCATGAAATTAAAAGATGCTTACTCCTTGGAAGGAAAGTTATGACCAACCTAGATAGTACATTGAAAAACAGAGACATTACTTTGCCAACAAAGGTCCATCTAGCCAAGGCTATGGTTTTTCCAGTGGTCATATATGGATGTGAGAGTTGGACTATGAAGAAAGCTGAGTGCCAAAGAATTGATGCTTTTGAACTGTGGTGTTGGAGAAGACTCTTGAGAGTCCCTTGGACTGCAAGGAGATCCAGCCAGTCCATCCTAAAGGAGATCAGTCCTGGGTGTTCATTGGAAGGACTGATGCTGAAGCTGAAACTCTAATACTTTGGCCACCTCATGCAAAGTTGACTCATTGGAAAAGACCCTGATGCTGTAACGGATTGGGGGCAGGAGGAGAAGGGGACGAAAGAGGGTGAGATGGCTGAATGGCATCACTGACTCGATGGACATGAGTTTGCGTGAACTCTGGGAGTTGGTGATGGACAGGCCCTCGTGTGCTGTGAATCATGGGGTTGCAAAGAGTCGGACATGACTGAACGACTGATCTGTGCCTCTTTCCCACACTGCACTTGTCTCAGTCACAGTTTTGGTAAGCCCACAAGCCGACCCTCATCAAAATGAATAAAAACAAATGTTACTGGAGAGCTTCTTTGAAAATTGGGAAAGATCCAATGATGAGACAGCAAAAGAGGCTAACACTGCCAACAGAAAGAAAGCTGAATTAAAAAGAAAATACCAAGAGTCCTACTTAAATTACAGGTTTATTGCAACAGGTGATTCACATTCTCCAGGCCTGCTTTGTATAATATGTGGCAACTGGCTATCGAACAAAGCCACGAAAGCTTTAAAACTGCTTCATCACATGGAGACCAAGCACCCTTCATTAAAAGACAAGGCTTTGGAGCTTTTCAAAAGAAAAAGAAAAAACATGAACCTAAAGAACAGAAGCAATAATTGAAGGCCACCACTTCATCAAATGTGCCTGCACTGAGAGCATCATTCTTAGTGGCTAACCACATTGCTAAAGCTAGGAAGCCTTTTACTAATGGTGAAGAGTTGATCCTGCATGCTGCTAAGGACATGTGTCATGAGCTTTTATGAGAAGCTGCAGTTCAGAAGGTGGCACATGTTCCTCTTTCAGCTAGTACCATAACTAGATTAATGAATGAAATAGCAGAGCATATTGAGGCACAACTGTTAGAGAGGATTAATGAGTCACCATGGTACACAATCCAGGTTGACAAGTCTACCAACACTGACTCGGCAACAATGTTTGTTGTGTGATGTATTTTTTAGGAGGCTGTGCACTTTGTTGCCAACCAACACCATAGCTGCAGAACTATTCAAGTCTTTGAATGACCACCTATTAGGAAAACCAAACTGGTCATTTTGTGTCAGTATGTGTGCAGATGGAGCAGCTGGTCATGTCATGACTGGACAGCTTTCTAGTTTCACTACTTGGGTCAAAGAGATAGCTTCTGAATGTGAGTCTATGCACTGTGTAATCCATAAAGAAATACTGGTAGCCAAAAACTGTCACTTGAACTTAGCAACATTTTGCAGTATGTAATCAAAATGATCAACCATTTTTAGTACATGCCCTTAACTCACATCTGTTTGTGCAGCTCTGTGAGGAGATGGACACAGAGCCACACAACTTTTCTTATACAGAGAAGTGAGATGGCTTTCTAAAGGTAGATCACTGGCCAGGGGTTTTGAGTTAGGAGAGCTTCTCCAGGGATTTCTCTTTAAAAAACAGTCACCACTGGCAGCACATTTCAGTGACACAGAATGGGTCACAAAACTTGCTTACTTGTGTGACATATTCAACATGTTTAATGAACTCAATCTGTCACTTCAGGGGAGAATGACAACTGTGTTCAAATAAGGGGATAAAGTGGCTGTATTCAAAGCCTAACTGGAATTATGAGGCAGCAAGTGAACACTGGAATTTTTGACATTTCAAATATTAGCAGAGATTTTAAATAGATTGAGTCAGAGTCTTTTTTCTCCTAATTGGCACATTACTACCTTAGCTTTCAAAAAAGATTGAGTATTACTTCTCAATCACAAAAGACCTCTGAACTGGGAAGGAACGGATCTAGGGCCCATTTGTAAATAAGCTGGTGAATTGACTTTGTCTGCAAATGACAGTAGTGTTAAAAATATATTTGAGAAAGAGGCTTCCTTGGTGGTTCAAAGGTAAAGAATTTGCCTGCCATTGCAGGAGACACTGGTTTGGTCCCTGGTCCTAGAAGATCCCACATGCCTTGGGGCAAAAAAGCCTGCGTGCCATAACTACTGAGCTAGTGCTCTAGAACATGCATTGGGGAAGGAAATGGCAACTCACTCCAGGGTTTTGGCCTGGAAAATCCCAGGGATGCGGGAGCCTCATGGGCTGCCGTCTGTGGGGTCACACAGAGTCGAACACGACTGAAGCAACTTAGCAGCAGCAGCAGCAGTGCTCTAGAACGCTTAAGCTGCAACTACTGAGCCCACATACCACAAATACTAAAGTCCTTGAGCTCTAGAGCCTGTGCTGCACAGCAAGAGAAGCCACTGCAATGAGAAGCCCCACCACCACTAGAGAGCTGCCTCCACTCTACAACTTTGCTTTGCATGCAGCAGCAAAGACCTAGTGCAGCCAAAAATAAAATAAATAAATAAATTTTAAAATATGTTTGAGACAACTTCAAATCTCTGTATGTTCTGGATTAAAGTCAAGGTGGAATATCCTGAGATTGACACAAAAGCACTAAAAAGCCTGCTTCCATTTCCAACATCTATCTTTGTGAAGCAGGGTTTTCTGCAGGGACAGCAAACAAAACAAGATGACAGGGTAGACTGGACATAAGCAACATATCTCGGGTTTCACTGTCTCCCATCACTCCCAGATGGGACTGTCTAGTTGCAGGAAAATAAGTTCATGATACCTACTGATCGTGCTTTTATGGTGAGTTGTATAATTATTCCATTATATATATCACAATGTAATAATAATAGAAGTAACATGCACAATAAATGTAATGTTCTTGAATCATCTCCAAAACATTCCCTCACCCTGGTTTGCAGAAAAATCATCTTCCATGTGTCTCATCCCTGGTGCCAAAAGGTTGAAGACCACTGTTTTAGAAGGTGACTGGACCCACTTTTGTTATCCCATGTGAGGTTTAAATAACACCATATACATATTCATGTGACTTGAGCTTCCTTATAGTATGATGGCATCAGGGTAGTAAGACCCCAAGAAAGTATTCCTAGCAACCAAAATGGAAGTTTTATGGTCTTTCAAGATCTGACATTAGAAATAACACACCTATCTATCATTACTTCTGCAATACCTCTTCAGTCAAAGAAGTCATAACCCAACTCAGATTCAAAAGGAGGGAAATAGATCCTGTCTTTTAATGAGAGAAATGTCAAAGAACTTACAAATCTAACACTGCTGCATGATAGAAAGACAAAATTCTTCGTGAACCACATTTGGGACATATAGCTCATGCACAAGAGCAATCCTGTCTTTTTACCCTAGAGTCGGAGATTATCACAAACTCACATGAACAGTGAAGGGACTCAGCCATACATATACATGTATCCATTCTCCCCCAACTCCCCTCCCATCCAAGATAGCACATAACACTGAGCAGAGTTCCATGTGCTATATAATAGGATTCCATTGGTTATCCATTTTAAACATAGCAGTGTGTACATGACCTTCCTAAAGTCCCCAGTCATCATCTCCCTCTGGAAACCATGGGTTTGTTAATTTAGTATGAATTAATAACTAACTGAGCCATGCAAAAAGATGGATAAAAGACTAAGACAATAAGGTCCAGAAACAGAGAAAACCAGAAGACACCACACTTTATTCTCGGTATTGTTCATTGTACCTCTGAGAAAAGAAATGAGGCAATGAAGTAGAATAATATAAACATAGGTTTCAGCATTTTTGCTGCATAGTTTCCAGTGATTTGAGATTGCTTGTCATAAACTAAATTTAAAAAATAAGCTTCTACTGAGAAATTTCCTTTTAAAAGACTCTGGGGACTTTTTGCACTGAACTTTTCTGAATCCTGAAAGGTGGGTAAAAGACATACAGTTTAATCCTAAACTATGGCCCCAAACATGCTTTTTCCCACAAATGTGGAATTCAATGGGGGAAATAGGCTTTAAAATAAAATTTCCTTTTCTGACTGATTTCTTTCAAACGAGTCAGAAACATAAGACTAAGTAGAGAGGAAAGGTCCAAAGGGAGTTCAGAAATATTGCTGTCCTAAAGCCACTTTCCAAGTACAAGATGAAATTCCACAAACATTAAGAGTTGCATTCCTCATACCTGTGGACACAGCAGGGGAAGAGAAAGATGGGATCAAATGAGAGAGTAGCATTGAAACATACACATAATCATATGTAAAATAGATAGGTAGTTGGAATTTTCTGTGTGATGCAGGGACCTCATTCTGGTGCTCTGTGACAATCTAGAGGGATGAGATGGGGCAGGGGTAGGAGGGAGGTTCAAGAGGAAGGGAGTATTTGTATACATATGGCTGATTCATGTTGATGTATGGCAAAACCCAAAACAACATTATAAAGCAATATCCTCCAATTAAAAATTTGGAATGAAAACTGCCATTTTCCAGTCCTGTGGCCACTATTGAGTTCTCCAAATTTGCTGGCATATTGGGTACAGCATATTAACAGCACCATTGTTTAGGATTTTAAGTAGCTCAGCTGGAATTCCATCACCTCCACTAGCTTTGTTCATTGTAATGTTTCCTAAGGCCCACTTGACTTCACACTCCAGGATGTTTGGTTCTAGGCAAGTGACCACACCATCATGATTATAGGGGTCATTAAGATCTTTTTTGTACAGTTCTTCTGTGTATTCTTGCCACCTCTTCTTAATCTCTTTTAGTTTTGTTAAGTTCTTACTGTTTCTGTCCTTTATCATGCCCATTCCTGCATGAAATATTCCCTAGGTATTTCTGATTTTCTTGAGGAGATCTCTAGTCTTTCTCATTCTATTATTTTCCTCTCATTCTTTGCATTGTTCATTTAAGAAGGCCTTTTTATCTCTCTTGACTGTTCTCTGGAACTCTGCATTCAGTTGGGTATATCCTTCCCTTTCTCCCTTGCTTTCACTTCTCTTCTCAGCTATTTGTAATGTCTCCTCAGACAACCACTTTGCCTTCTTGCGCTTCTTTTACTTTGGGATGGTCTTGGTCACTGCCTCCTATACAATGTTACGGACCTCTGCCCATAGTTCTGCAAGCATTCTTTCTACAAGATAATCCCTTGAATATATTCATTTCATCCGTTGTATACAAGGGGTTTGATTTATGTCATACCTGAATGGCTTAGTGGTTTTCCCTACTTTCTTCAATGTAAGTCGAAATTTTGCAGTTCAGTTCAGTTCAATCACTCAGTCATGTCCGACTCTTTGCAAGCCAATGGATTGCAGCACACCAGGATTCACTGTCCACTACCTACTCCCAGAGATTGCTCGAACTTATGTCCATCAAGTCAGTGATGCCATCCAACCATCCCATCCTCTGTCATCCCCTTTTCCTCCTGCCTTCAATCTTGCCCAGCCTCAAGGCTTTTTCCAATGAGTTAGTTCTTCACATCAGGTGGCCAAAGTATTGGAGCTTCAGCATCAGTCCTTCCAATTAATATTCAGGACTGATTTTATTTGGTATGGACAAGTTTGATCTCCTTACTGTCCAAGGGACTCTCAAGAGTCTCCTCCACCACCACAGTTCAAAAGTATCAATTCTTCAATGCTCAGCAATCTTTATGGTCCAACATCCATACATGACTACTGGAAAAACCATAGCTTTGACTATGGGCATAATCTGAGCCACAGTCAGCTCCCAGTCTTGTGTTTTTCTGATGCAATAGTTTTTCCATCTTTGGCTGCAAAAAATAGAATTAATCTTTATGATTTCTGTTTTGACCATCCGGTGATGTCCATGTATAGTGCTGTCTCTTGTGTTGTTGTAAAATGGGTGTTTGCTATAACCAGTATGTTCTCATCACAAAACTCTATTAGCCTTTGCCCTGCTTCATTTTGTACTCCAAGGCCAAGCTTGCCTGTTATTCCAGGTCTCTTGACTTCCTACTTTCACATTCCAATCCCCTATGATGAAAATATCTCTTTTTGGTCTCATAAGTCTCGTATGTCTTCATAGCACCGTTCAACTTTAGCTTCTTCAGTACTGTGGTTGGTGCAAAGACTTGGATTATTGTGATAGTGAATGTTTTGCCTTGGAAATAAACCAAGATCATTCTGTCATTTTCTATATTGCATCCAAGTACAACATTTTGGACTCTTGTTGACTGTGAGGGCTACTCCATTTCTTCTAAGGGATTCTTGCCCACAGTAGTAGATATCATGTTCACCTGAATTAAATTTGCCTATTCTCATCCATTTTAGTTCACTGATTCCTGTCTATGTTTATTCTTGCCATCTCCTGCTTGACCATGTTCAATTTACCTTGATTCATGCACCTAACATTCCAGTTTCCTGTGTAATATTGTTCTTTCCAGTATTGAACTTTCATTTCACCACCAGACACATCTACAACAGAGTGTTATTTCCAATTTGGCCCAAACTCTTCAATCTTTCTGGAGCTATTAGTGATTGTCCTCCACTCTTCCTCAATAGCATACTGGTCAAATTCTGACCTTAGGGGCTCATATTCTGGTGTCATATCTTTTTGCCTTTCCATATATTCATGGAGTTCTTGAGGCAAGAATGCTGGAGTAGTTTGCTACTTCCTTCTGCAGTGAATCATGTTTTGTCATAACTCTTGACTATGACCCACCCATCTCAGGTGACTCTGCATGGCCTGGCTTATAGCTTCACTGAGTTGAGCAAACCCTTTCTCCACAACAAGGCTGTGACTCATAAAGGGGTCAGGAGGCAACAGTAAGAACTACACTTGGAACAACTGACTGGATCAAAATTGGGAAAGGAGTGTAATAAAGTAGTATATTGTCACCCTGTTTATTTAACTTATATTCAGAGTTCATTAGACAAAATGACAAGTTGAACGAATCACAAGCCAGAGTCAAAAGTGCCAGGAGAGATATCAACAACCCCAGATATGCAGATGATAGCACTCTAATGGCAGAAAGTGAAGAACTAAAGAGTCTCTTGATGAGGGTGAAAAAGGAAAGTGAAAAAGCTTGCTTAAAACTTAACATTCAAAAAACTAAGATCATGGCATCTGGTCCCATCACTTCATGGCAAATAGAAGTGGGAAATGTGGAAACAGTGACAAATTTTATATTTTTGGTCTCCAAAATCATGATACAGTGACAGCAAGCATAAAATTAAAAGACTGTTGCTCCTTGGAAGGAAAGCCATTACATACCTAGATAACAAAACCAATACAATATGGTAAAGTAATTAGCCTCCAATTAAACTAAATAAATTTATACTAAAAAAAAAAAGGCAGAGACATCACTTTGCTGGTCCATATTAGTCAAAGCTATGGTTTTCAGTAGCCATGTACAGATAAGAGCTGGACCATAAAGAAGGCTGATTGCTGAAGAAATGATGCTCTGTAATTGGAGTGCTGGAGAAGACTCTTTAGAGAACTGCAAGAGGATGAAACTAATCAATCTTAAAGGAAATCAATTTTGAATATTTATTGGAAGGAGTGATGCTGAAGCTGAATCTCTAGTCCTTTGGCCATCTGATGCAAAGAGCCTGCTCTTTGGAAAAGACCCTGATACTGGGAAAGATTGAAGGCAAAAACAGCAAGGGACAGCAAAGTTTGGAATGGCTAGATAGCATCACTCTCTCTAGTGACATGAGTTTGAGCAAACTCTGGGAGATAATGAAGAACAAGGAAACCAAGTGTGTGGCAGTCCATGGGGTCCCAAAGAGTCAGACATGACTTAATGACTGAACAACAAAATTTTTATCAAATAATTTTTTTAAAAAGAGTTGCATACTTTTCTCCAAGGCAGTCAAATTTCCTCACACTGAAATAATGCCATCTGATGGTCACCTGTCTGTTGTTTGGGACCATGAGTTGACAGATGTGAAGAGGGAGAGATTAAAAAGGTAATAGGAAAAGTTTCCTCCTTTCTTCTTCCTGTCTATCTTCCTTTACAAGAATTTAAAAAAAAGGGGGGGGGGGGAGAAAGGCATGTGAAGCAAACACAAAACAACTTTGCAGACAGCATCTGGCTTTTGTAAGTTTTCAGATCCAAGATGTTGAAGCAGTTGTATTTCTCCATTACTTAAAAGTTTTGGAGTGGCTCAGCATGACTCCCAAGGTTGATCTGCATAAAGTGCCTCTCATTGAAATCAGCTGTTAAGATCTAACTGCTTTTTTCAGATCCAAATACTTGAGTGTCTTAAATCAGCTGCTACCAATGCTTGACAACCTCAAAATCCATTGGCCAAACTCCCTGTAGATTGATTCCAACAAGCAATCCTCTGCCTAAGAATCAGAACTGAAGTATATACCAGCCAGGATTTGATCAAAGAACTAAAACCACTGGAAACAGCTAATAAGGGCTTTATTACAGAAGTTTGACATTACACAATGGTGGATGTCAATTAAACAGTCTACAAGAAGCTGTGCCTTCTTTGTTTGATGCAGAAGCCTAAAGTCAGCAGTCAGAAAGAAAAGAAATGTGGATATCAAGTGGGTAAAACAAGGCCCATTGAAACTTTCAAGAGTGGGCTGGAATCCTTGAGGACAGATTAAAATTCATGTCATTTTTTCACCTCCTCAAGTCTACCACCTTCAACAATAGTGTCCTGCAGGAGAATATATTATTTACCATGGAACTAGACTGTCACTTAGCCCATAAGGCAGAGTAACTTGAGGAGGATCCAGCAGGAGCAACAGGAGCTGTGGGACTAGCTGTCAGGTGAGTCTGCCGAAAATGATGGCATCCGAGAGTAGTAGCACTGTTTTGTGCCATGCATGGACTTTCCAAGCGTAAAAAGAATATGACTGTTGTTTCATTCCCACTCTCTAAACCTTTCACAAAATGTATTGTGGTCTATTTTAACCCAGAGCTATGCAAGGAAGGGAATTCTGGGCAATACAGTTCCAGCCAAGCTAAGATGCCACAGTACAAACCATTCCAACTTGATAGGTTTGCCAGCACCCACCTGTCACCTACCTATCTATCTTCTCTGCCATATGACAGGCAAAAGAGAAAGGAAAGGAACAGAGGAAGGAAGGAAGAAAAAGGGCACAAGATGCATTGATCATGGTTAACAAAACAAGAGGAGCCTTTTGACATCTTGTGACACAGAGAAGCAGTGAGTGATGGGATAACCATAGCCAGCTAATTGCCCCAGACTGGAATAAACTTCAGTGCCTGGAACGACTTAACTAGGATACTTCTGTGATACTGACCAAACTCCACCTTCCAATCCACTATTGCAATATCTATTAAACTAAGGTCATCCCCTGAGAAATAAAGGGTCCAGAGGTCCTACTTACTTGCCTTTGCATTCTACCAAGACTGAAGTTATTATAATGTCATTCAAAGTCACATGCTAGTGTAACTATATGATAAATATTTTACCTTGTGTTTGAAAAAGACTTTAAAAACTATTACTGAAAACTAAAAGCTTCTGTAATATTTTAAGTATATGATCTCATTTTCAAGTATAGCTACCAGTCTCCCATGTCCAACACTGCCATAATGGATACCACAGTTCAAGGCTTCCTGGATTCCCTAGGGATCTGAGCCAGGTCCTCAGGAAGTGCAAAACTTGATAGGGAAGAAAGCAAGAAGCACCAATGATTTCACTCAGGCTGTATACACCAGCTACTTGGTCCTCATTAGCTCAGGTTTAATTACTCCCAAGACGTGGGCTACAGCTTATTTTCATATGTCCATAACACTATGACTCATTCTCCTGCTGAACTTTTAGGCAGGCAGTCTCTATTGGTAGTAAATTACAACCAAGTGTCTTTCATTTTATAACCTCATGACAAAAATAGGCAGAAGAAGGACACTGTTGTTCATATTTACTGGGCATGGTAGGAAAGCAAAATCAAAGAAAATGTGAAGGAAAACAATTTGCAGTTCTCTCCTCCAAAAGAAGTATGGCTTCCCACAAGAACTAGTAGAATCTACACACAATGTGTGATTTAACCCTCCAACTTTGCGCAATTCTAGGTAAAGAGTGACAGAGAACAAGATATGATCTAAAAACGAGTAACAGAAGGGTTTGAGAACACCCCAAACTCTTAGGAAGACAAATGGGCTGGAAGTAATTTTAAGGATAAAGATCTAAGATGTTGTAACTTTGTCAAGAGAAACTAATCAACTATATTGACTCATATGGAGGTTTGGAAAAAGGCCATGTAATTGCAAGTAGAAAGAAAATGAAGTCACTCAGTCGTGTCCAATTTTTTCTGAACCCATGGATACCAGGCTCCTCCGTGCATCAGATTTTCTAGGCAAGAGTACTGGAGTGGGTTGCCATTTCCTTCTCCAAGGAATCTTCCAGACCCAGGAATCGAACCAGGTCTCCCACATTATAGACAGATGCTTTACCATCTGAGCCATAAGGAAATCCTAAGTCACATGGGAGGAAAAAAAAAAGATACAAAGCCTTCAGGGTCCATGAACAAAGCCCAGAGGAAGGGGGTTAGCACTGGCTTTGAATACACTAACACTGTTATTTTCTACAATAATTGCAAACAGTAGTTCTAAAAGGGTGACTCCAGTGAAGCAGTAGTGCCATCTGGGGACTTGTTAGAAATGCAAATTCCTACACACATACATACACACTCACACACACACACAAGAATGAGCCACTGGTTTAGAGCGTGTAAATTTACCTTGTCTCTGAAACACAGCTGAATGAGATGACTTTTGGGTCTGTTTCCATGGTCTCCAAAGCTCAGGTAGCTTCCCAGCTAACGTGCTTTCAGGGAGTACCCTAACCAGATTGACTATGGCATCCTAGTCCACTTGGTGCTATATTTCCCAAGCTAACTTAATAAATCAGCATTCTGGGTTTTATAAATTGGTCACTGACCTGAGCCAGCACTCCAATCTAAAAATCAGATGATAACAAGCCCTGCCTTCTGGCCTTCATGCCCAACTCTTTGTGACCCTATGGACATAGCCCACCAGGATTCTCTGTCCATGGGACTTTTCAAGCAAGAATACTGGAGTGGGGTGCCATTTCCTTCTCCAAGGGATCTTCCTGACCCAGGGATCAAACCCAGGTCTCTTGCATTACAGGCATATTCTTTACTGCCTGAGCCATCAGAGGCCCTCTGGCTTTAAGTACTATCAAAATGGAGAATGTGACACTCTTTTGAAGAGAATCCCTATACATCAAACAGAAGAAAGAACTGCTCTAGTGGTAGCTGGAGTGATGAGCAAGGACTCCCTGTGCTTCCTTTACACAGTTTCTGAGATGAACTCCTCAAAGGTCATTATTGGAAAAGCAAGTGTCAGAGAAAGGACCATCTCTGGGTGAAGCTTCCCAGAGAAAATAGGACTTCTGTTGGAGTTGGAAGGGTGAAGAGGATACAGATCAAAAGAGAGGGACATCGAGAACTTGGATGAAGGAAGCCATGGGGAGGAAGGAAACCACGTGAGTGTGCAGAGGAAGCAGCGATTGCAACTGTTCTGTAGTAGAAGGCAACCACTGTGTAGTGACTAGAAATAGAACTAAAGGATCTTCAACTCAAGATGGAAGAGATTAGATTTGATTCAATAGTCAGGGGGAATCAGTATAAATGCCTGAGTGGACAAATGAGTTGGCAGCTGGGTTTTGTCAATTAATAATCCCCAAAGACTCATGAGGATGCCATGATGTTGATTAGTTGAGAAATTTCACAGGAGATTGTAGGAGGTTCTTCTTGGGGAAATCTTAAACCCTGAGCATTCCCCCTAAAAATTCATTCAGTACTGCACTACTAACTCCATCATGGCTTCAGTGAAGTCGCTCAGTCATATCTGACTCTTTGCGACCCCATGGACTATAGCCCACCAGACTTCTCCATCCATGGGATTCTCCAGGCAAGAGTACTGGAGTGGGGTGCCACTTACTTCTCCAACAAAAAAGGAGCATTGATTTTCTTTGTAAAAATCTAAAAAGGAAAGTTGGAAAATCTTGAATGAGGTATGACTAACTACTACTAGCCTCTAGTATTTATGTTAGTTACCTCCACAGGTCATGTGGAAAAGCAAGAAACACGGAGAAGAGTTGGTTTTCATTCTCCTCCTCTGCATCAGGCTGTTTGACTTTGGACAAGTCACTGAACCTCTTTTGGTCTATTTGCTCATTGATAAAATGGAAACAACAATATCCGATCATCAAGTTTTTTTAAGACTAAATCAGAATGCAAGCATACAACACCTAGCACAGAGCCTACTGCATAGTGAGAGGTCAATAAATGTCATTTGAATCTAAATATGAGAATTCTGGAGGCCAAATACTACATATATGATATCTGAATTTTTCAAAATGCTGAAGGGAAGAGGAAAAAAGTTCAGCATCCCTTGCCTAAACCCATATTTCAACATGAATACACCCTATAGGAAAACATATAGGGTGGTTGGTCAGCACCCCAAGTATTATCATTTTAAGGGTATTATCATTCAAACACAGAAAACAACGTCAACCACAGAGCAGTGATGACTGCACCCACCTAAACTGAGTGCATTCACAAAAAGTGAACATGGTCTAAGGCCAAGTCACATAATACAGGGTGCTCAAGGCTGATGCACTGGGATGACCCAGAGGGATGGGATAGGGAGGGGGGTTCAGGATGGGGAACACATGTACATCCATGGCAGATTCATGTCAATGAATACAATACTTTTGTAAAGTAAAATAAATAAATAAATAAATAAAACTGAGACTTAAAACATAAAAATAAAGCCAAGTCAAAAGAGAGCTCGATCACACAAGAGCACATCTATTGCCTTCAGGTTGGATGGCAGGAAATCTCCATCTTTGCATTTTGATGTTGATTAATAAAATAGGAACTTCAGGTTTGGGGAAGACAATGAGAAACCTGCTATCTTCCTATGGCCCCTCCCCCCACTCCTCTACCAAGAAAAATGGAATGATCCATCTTGTTGGTGAGATTAAGACTTTTTATCCCTCTTGAGACCACCATGAGCAGAGCACATGCTCTCTGGAGGGGAGTAAGCTCACTGAGATAGGACTTCTGGGCCCGGGGGTTATAGAAAACATCAGCAATGGCTAAGTATCATGCTGGAGACCACAGGCTCTGGGGCCAGACTACTTGAGTCCAAAGACAGCTCTGCCTCTCACTAGCTCTGTGGTACGGAGCAAGCCACAAAACTCTCTGTGCTTTGTTCATTCATCTTTAAAATGGGCTTAGTGAGAAATAAGTGTAACAAAACATAATATGAAAGTGGTATTCATTATTAGAGAGGAAAGAATGCAACACATGAGTTGTTTTTTTAAAAAGCAGGTCAAGGTGGCAACCTAAGATGATGAAAAACAGAAGACGAGACAGTGGCTCCTGTGGAATTTACTGAAAAGAAAAATGTAATTAAGAATATAGAAACCTCTTCCATTTTTAGAGAAGCTCAATGGCTGGATGGCATCACCGACTTGATGGACATGAGTTTGAGTTAACTCCGGGAGATGGTAATGGACAGGAAGGTTTGGCATGCAGCGATTCATGGGGTCACAAAGAGTTGGATATGACTGAGCGACTGAACTGATCTGATTCAGTCAGCAAAAACAAGAACAGGAGCTGACTGTGGCTCAGATCATGAAAAACTGCAAAGTTCAGATTTAAATTGAAGAAATAAGGGAAAACCACAAGGCCATAAAGATGTGGCCAAAATCAAACTCCTTATGATTATACAGTGGAAGTGACAAACCCCTTCAAGGGGTTAGATCTGAGAGAGTACCTGAAGAACTATGGGTGGAGGTTCATAACACTGTTCAGGAGGTGGTGATGGAAGCCATAACAAGAAGAAAAATGCAAAAATGAAAAACGTTTGTCTGAGGAGGCCTTACAAATAGCTGAAAAGGATAAATGAAAGGCAAAGGAAAAAAGGAAAGACATATTCATCTGAGAGCAGAGTTCCAAAGAATAGCAAGGAGAGATAAGAAAGCCTTCCTCAGTGATCAATGAAAAGAAATAAAGGAAACCAATTGAACAGGAAAGACTAGAGATCTTGTCAAGAAAATTAGAGATACCAAGGGAATATTTCATGCAAAGATGGGCACAATAAAGGGCAGAAACAGTATGGACTTAATAGAAGCAGAAGATATTAAAAGAGGTGACAAGAATACACAGAAGAGCTAAACAAATAAAAAAGATTTTAATGGCCCAGATAACAAAGATGGTGTGATCACTCACCTACATCCAGACATCCTGGAGGGTGAACTCAAATAGTCTTCAGGAAGCATCACTATGAACAAAACTAGTGGAGGTGATGGAATTCCAGTTGAGCTATTTCAAGCACTAAAAGATGATGCTGTAAAAGTGATGCACTCAATAGACCAGCAAATTTGGAAAGCTCAGCAGTGACCAGAGGACTAGAAAAAGTCAGTTTTTATTCCAATCCCAAAGAAAAGAAATGCCAAAGAATGATCAAACTACTGCATGATTGCACTCATCTCACATGCTAGCAAAGTAATGCTCACAATTCTTCAAGGCAAGCTTCAACAGTACACGAACTGAGAAATTCCAGATGTTGAAGCTGGAATTAGAAAAGATAGAGGAATCAGAGATCAAACTGCCAACATTGGTTGGATCATTTAAAAAACCAAGAGAGTTCCAGAAAAGCATCTATATCCACTTCATTGATTACACTAAAGACTATGACTGTGTGGATCACAACAAAATGTGGAAATTCTTGAAGAGATGGGAATACCAGACCACTTACCTGCCTCCTGAGAAATCCATATGCAGGTCAAAAAGCAATAGTTAGAACCCGACATGGAACAACTGACTGGTTCCAGTTAGGAAAGGAATATGTCAAAGCTGTATATTGTCACCCTGCTTATTTAATTTATATGCAGAATACATTGTTCAAAATGCCAGATACAAGCTGGAATCAAGATCGCTGGGAGAAATATCAATAACCTCACATATGCAGATGACACCACCTTTATGGCAGAAATGGAAAAGGAACTAAAGAGCCTCTTGAAAGTGAAAGAGGAACCTGAAAAAGCTGACTTAAAACTCAACATTCAGAAAACTAAGATCATGGCATCCTGTCCCATCACTTCATGACAAACAGATGGAGAAACAATGGAATCAGTGACAGACTTTATTTTCTTGGGCTCCAAATTCACTGCAGATTGTGACTGCAGCCATGAAATTAAAAGACACTTGCTCCTTGGAAGAAAAGCTATGACCAACCTAGATAACATATTAAAAAGCAGAAACATTACTTTGCTGACAAAGGTCTATCTAGTCAAAGCTATGGCTTCTCCAGTAGTCAGATATGGATGTGAGAGTTGGACCATAGAGAAAGCTGATTATCAAAGAATCAATGCTTTTGAACTGTGGTGTTGGATAAGACTCTTGAATGTCCTTGGACAGCAAAGAGATCAAACCAGTCAATCCTAAAGTATATCAGTCCTGAATATTCATTGGAAAGACTGATGCTGAAGCTGAAGCTCCAATATTTTGGCAACCTGATGCAAATAATTCATTCATTGAAAAAGACCCTGATACTGGGAAAGATTGAAGGAAGGAAGAGAAGGGGATATAAGAGGATGAGATGGTTGGATGACATCACAGACTCAATGGACGTGAGTCTGAGCAAACTCCAGGAATTGTTGATGGACAGGGAAGCCTGGCTTGCTGCAGTCCATGGGGTCATAAAGAGTCAGACATGACTGAGTGACTGAACTGACTGACTGCCACCTTTGCATCACTTGCAAGCTCTAAAGATTTTTAGTGAGTTGGCAGTAATAAGAGAAGGCTAGGCTCTCACTGTGAGTCCTATGGCTCTCATCTTTATTTCAGCATATTTGTTATAGAGAAAATGTGGATAAGTCATGCACCTCACCAAATAGACTTCATTTTTCAGTTCATATCATGAACCCTTTTATAATGCATTTTCATTAACTGTAAAATGTTAACTGCTAACATGTTCAAGACAGTTTAATTCACCGTTAAGAGAAACAGTTTAGTTTAGTCACTTGTTTGTTTCCAACTCATTGCAACCCCATGGAATGCAGCACACCAGGCTTTCCTGTCCATGTCCAACTCCCAGAGCTTACTCAAACTCATGTCCATCGAGTCAGTGATGCCATCCAGCCATCTTATCCTCTGTCATACCCTTCTCCTCCTGCCTTCAATCTTTCCTAGCATCAGAGTCTTCTCCAATGAGTCAGTTTTTCATACCAGGTGGCCAGAGTATTGGGAGCTTCAGCTTCAGCATCAGTCCTTCCAATGAATAGTCAGGATTGATTTTCATTACGATTGACTAGTTTGATCTCCTTGCGTTACAAGGGACTCTCTAGAGTGTTCTCCAACAGCAGTTCAAAAGTAACAATTCTTTGGCAATCATCCATATTTATGGTCCAACTCTCACATACACACATGACTACTGGAAAAACCATAGCTTTGACTATATGGACCTTTGTCAGCAAGGTAATGTCTCCGCTTTTTAATGTACTGTCTAGGTTGGTCATAGATTTTCTTCCAGGAAGTAATTGTCTTTTAATTTCATGGCTGCAGTCACCATCTGCAGTAATTTTGGAGCCCGAGAAAATAAAGTCTGTCACTGATTCCATTGTTTCCCCATCTTTTTGTCATAAAGTGATGGGACAGGATGCCATGATCTTAGTTTCTTAAATGATGAGGTTTTAACCAGCTTTTTCACTCTCCTTTTTCACTTTCATCAAGAGGCTCTTTAGTTCCTCTTTACTTTCTACCATAAAGGTGGTGTCATCTGCATATGTGAAGTTATTGATATTTCTCCCAGCAGTCTTGACTCCAGCTTGTGCTTCATCCAGCCAAGCATTTTGCATGATGTACTCTGCATAAAAGTTAAATAAGCAGGGTGACAATATATTGCCTCCTTTCCCAGTTTGGAAGCAGTCTGTTTTTCCATTTCGGGTTCTAACTGTTGCTTCTTAATCTGCATTCAGGTTTCTCAGGAGGCAGGTAAGAGGTCTGGTATTCCCATCTCTTTAGGAATTTTCCACATTTTGTTGTGTTCCATACAGTCAAAACTTATGGTGTAGTCAATAAAGCAGAAATAGATGCTTTTCTGGAACTCTCTTGCTTTTCAATGATCAAACCGATATTGGCAATTTGATCTCTAACTCCTCTGCCTTTTCTAAATCCAATCTGAACATCTGGAAGTTCATGGTTCACATACTGCTGAAGCCTGGTTTGGAGAATTTTGAACATTATTTCACTGGCATTTGAGATGAGTGCAATTGTGCAGTAGTTTGAGCATTCTTTGCAATTGCCTTTCTTTGGGGTTGGAATAAAAGCTGACCTTTTCCAGTCCTGTGGCCACTCCTGAGTTTTCCAAATTTGCTGGCATGTTGAGACAGCAATTTCACAGCATTATCTTTTAGGATTTGAAATAGCTCAACTGGAATTCCTCACCTCCACTAGCTTTATTAGTAGTGATGCTTCCTGATGCCTACTTGACTTTGCATTCCAGGATGTCTGGTGGTAGGTGAGTGATCACACCATTGTCATTATCTGGATCATGAAGACCTTTTTTGTATAATTCTGAGTATTCTTGCCACCTCTTCTTAATATCTTTTGCTTCTGTTAGGTCCATATCATTTCTGTTCTTTATTTTGCCCATCTTTGCATGAAATGGTTCCTTGAGATCTCTAATATTCTTGAAGAGATCTCTAGTCCTTCTTATTCTATTTTTTTTTTCATCTATTTCTTTGCATTAATCACTGAGAAAGGCTCTCTTATCTCTCCTTGCTATTCTTTGGAACTCTGCATTCAAATAGGTATATCTTTCCTTTTTTCCTTTGCCTTTTACTTCTCTTCTTTTTTCAGCTATTTGTAGAGTTCCTAAGACGATCATTTTGCCTTTCTGCATTTCTTTTTCTTGAGGATGGTCCTGATCAGTGCCTCCTGTACAATGTCATGAACCTCCATCCATAGTTCTTCACTCTATCAGATCTAATCCCTTAATTCTATTTGTCACTTCTACTGTATAATCATAACAGATTTTATTTAGGTCATACTTTTTTCAATTCAAATCTGAATTTTTTAATAAGAAGTTCATGATCTGAACCACAGTCAGCTCCCAGTCTTGTTTTTGCTGACTTTATAGAGCTTCTCCATCTTTGGCTGCAGAGAATATAATCAATCTAATTTCAGTATTGACCATCTGGTGATGTCCATTTGTACAGTCTTCTCTTGTGTTGTTGGAGGAAGGTGTTTCCTATGACCAGTGTGTTCTCTTGGCAAAACTCTGTTAGCCTTTTCCTTGCTTCATTTTATATTCCAAGGCCAAATTTGCCTGTTACTCCAGGAATCTCTTGACTTCCTACTTTTGCATTCCAATCCCCTATAATGAAAAGGACATCTTTTTTGGATGTCACTTCTAGAAGGTCTTGTAGGTCTTCATAGAACCATTCACCTTCAGCTTCTTCAGCATTCCTGGTTGGGGCATAGACTTGGATTACTGTGATATTGAATGGTTTACCTTAGAAATGGACAGAGATCATTCTGTCATTTTTGAGACTGCACCAAAGTACTGCATTTGGACTCTTTTGTTGACTATAAGGACTACTCCATTTCTTCTAAGGGACTCTTGCACACAGAAGTAGATATAATGGTCATCTGAGTTAAATTCGCCCATTCCAGTCCATTTTAGTTCACTAACTCATAAAATATCAATGTTCACTCATTCCTTCTTCTGTTTCCACTTCCAATTTACCTTACTTCATGTGCATAACATTCCAGATTCCTATTCAGTATTGTTCTTACAGCATTGGACTTTACTTCTATCTCCAGTCACATCAGCATTGTTTTTGCTATGATTGCATCTCTTCCTGGAATAATTTCATTTCATTCATTATTTCTCCACTCTTCTCCAGTAGCATATTGGGTACCTACTGACCTGGGGATTTCATCTTTCAGTGTGGTATCTTTTTGCCTTTTCATACTCTTAGAAGATACAATCAAAACCTTGTGCACACCAGAACTCAAGAAAAACGTATAGTCACTCCACAAGAAACTGATCCACAGTTCCCTTTGAGTGTCCAGAAGTCTCCAGCAAAGGCGTGAGTCAACAGTGTTCTGCTGCATAGTCAGGGGCACTGCATGAGGCAGTGTGTGCAGGGGACTTTTTGAAGGAGGTTGCCATTATCTTCTTCATTACCTCCACTATAGTTTGATCAGGTCAGACAACAGGGAAAGAACACAGCCCTGCCCATCAATAGAAAATTGTATTAAAGTTTTACTGAGCATGACCTCACCCATCAGAACAAGACCCAGTTTCCCTTACAGTCAGTCTCTCCTATCAAGAAGCTTCCATAAGCCTCTTATCCTTACCTTTCATAGGACAGACAGAATGAAAACCACAATCACAGAGAACTATTCAAATTGATCATGTGGACCACAGCCTTGTCTAATTCAATGAAACTATGAGCCATGCCATGCAGGGCCACCCAAAACAGGTTATGATGAAGACATGGTCCACTGGAGAAGACAGTGGCAAACCACTTCAGCATGCTTGCCTCTAGAGCCCCTTGAACAGTATGAAAAACATTGACTATAAAAGAGTACATATTTTCTAGAGACAAAAGTGATTTATTGCAAAACGTATGTCCAGCTCTCAAAGAGCACAGTTAAAGGAATATAGTCCCAAGGTTCAATGAACAAAAGCAAATCCCAAAATCAAACACAGTATTCTTAATCCAGAAGATGTTCAATAAACTTTGCTCAAATTGGTATAAATAATGTATAAGTGTTTGTATGTTAAATAGACTATTTTTAATGCTTAGCTTACAATTATAGTGTTGTAAGATCTTGGATTTCCAAGGGAGAAATGGATTTGGCCTTAGGTATCAGATCTAGTCTTTAATTCCATCAAAATAAAATAAACATAATATTCCAAAGACAAAGTTTGATAAATGCATTCATTTTTACCAGAGGTACAAAGGATTTACAGAAATTCTTTCTCATACTTTGTCCAGCTTCACCTGAAAGGAGACCCTGAGACAAAATATCAGACATGAACAGCAAATGCCATTTTCCTTCCTTTCCATAACTTTCTCTTCCTTCCTGCATTATGCTGTCATGATTAACATTTCTAAGGAAACTTCTCAAACTAGGTTCATCCAGAACAATGCCTCTACTATAGAACATCTCTGCATCTATCATCTATACGTTGTAGTTTATTTAAATACCTTGGGTTGTTATTACTGGATTTGAATTTGGGGGGAGAGAAATATTCGATATTTGTTTTAATAACCTGTAATAAAAGCTTGCTCCATCAGTGTCAGTAAACACATTAGACTTTAGTACTATTTCTATCTCCTAGTATTTAGCTAGGATATCATTAGCTGCTGTAACAAATGCCAGCATATACATAATGCCTGAAACATGACAGAAGTTTATTCCTTTCTCAGGTTAAGTGTATATAGCTGTCCCTGGTTGGCAAGTAGTATAATTCTAAGAAATGCTAAGTTCTAGTCAATCAGGGACCCAAGCTCCATCTATTGTTTTGCTCTGTCTTCTTCAATATGTAATTTGCCAGGTCATGGGCTCCTCTGCACCAAACAGATAGAAGGCAAATGAACCCAAGAAGGTCACATGCAGGAGGAATTCATGCACCTAGAATTCAATCACATGATCACACCAAACTTCAGAGAAGGCTAGGAAATGTAGAGCAAATGTGTCTTTTCAATGATGAGTTTATTAGAAAGAAACTGTCTGACTTTTTGTCCAAATTCAATGTGGCTTGTTTTAATTCAATTCTTGGAAACTGGAAATAAACCTCTCCAGACCTCCCCAGAGTTAAAGATTAAATGGACTTTGTTTGAAACACCTGTTAAGATAATTTTACACCATGTAGTGGTCTGTATATGTGACCGTCTCACTGGTCTCTGATCTCTTTACTGACTTGTACTATATCGTTTTCATCTTTGAAATTTTAACCATGCTTAGCATGAAGGAACACTTATTAAACATTTATGAATAAATGGATGAAAGAATTTTATTTGTCACTCTCTAGATTTATTTGTATAGCCCATTGTTCATATATTTTAAATATTGTTTGTTACCTCTTTAAACATGGTTTATAGGTATTATTACTTAAATGTAAAAGAATAAATGAAAGTAAGTCTTCATCCTAATTTCCTCCCTTTTGCCTCCAAATATTGATGTGTGCCAGGATTCCACTTTTGGACTTCTTTTTGTTTCCATATGTACTGTCTCCCTATGTGGTCTCATCTCCTTTTTTATCAGTTATTATTGCCACAATACTGTACAACAACTACCAAGAAATCTCAGTGGCATGCAACAATAAATTTCAACTTTTGTTTACAAATCTGTATGCTGTCTGGACAATTCTACTGACACAGGGAAGACTTAGTTATTAGCTGATAAAATCACTCCTGTGCTGCTCAGCTGCTCAGCCAGCTGGGGCTTGGCTGGTCTGGGATAGTCTCAGCTAGGACGAGTCACTTTGTTCTCATCCTCCAACAGACTAATTTAGGTTTACTTTTATTATTGCAGTACAGGTTTGAGAGAGAATGCATGAAAGTCTATTTAAAACTGTACAAGCTAATTCTAATGATTATGTGGAAAGAAAACAATTTAAAGCAAAAAGAGCCCAGAAAATTTTATTCTACAAATGAAAAATGAGGAGAGAAACTAACCTTTTTCAGAAAATAAAACATATTGTAAAGCTATAATCATTAAAATAGGAGGATCAATTAAATAAAATAAAACATTCAAGAATAGAGGAAGAGGGAGTATAACTTAGTTCATAATAAAGATGGTGTTTTGAATAAGTTTCACCAAGATGAATTCTTCAGTAAATGGATTTCAGACAACTACCTTTCTTGGGGTCAAAAAGCAATAAGGGTGCATCTCGTATCTTACCAAAAAAAAAAAATCTAAATTGATCAAATGCATGATCATTAAAGGGCAAAGAATAAAAGAACTGTGGATATGATTTTTATAAATATGATAGAAAATCCAAAATTGTTAAAAAAAAATTTGGTATATCCAGTTACATTTAAAAAATCAAACATTTTTACATGCCAAAAATGGACAGCATATCAAAATCCAAAGAAGAACAACAAACAGGGGAATATATTTACTACTCATGTCTCTGAAGAAGAGCCAGTTTCCTCAAGAAACAAGCCAAAAATACAAGTTTCACAGAAAAGACAATGAATATCATATATTAATGCATATATGTGGAATCTAGAAAAATGGTATAGATGACCTTATTATCAAAGCAGAAATAGAGACACAGACATAGAGAACAAACCTATGGACACCAAGAGATATCTTGGGGGGATGAATTTGGAAGACTGTGGTCAACATACATACACTACTAAATATAAAATAGATAACTAATGAGAACCTACTATATAGCACAGGGAACTCTACTAAATACTCTGTGGTGACCTAAATGGGAAGGAAATTTTAAAATAGGGGACATATATATATATATAGCGGATTTGGGGCTTCCCAGGTAGCTCAGTAGTAAAGAATCTGCCTGCCAATGCAGGAGATGCAAGAGACATAAGCTCAATCCCTGGGTGGGGAAGATATCCTGGAGAAGGAAATGGCAACCCAGTACAGTATTTTTGCCTGGAAAATCCCATGGACAAAGGAGCCTGGTGGGCTACTGTCCTTGAGTTCGCAAAGAGTCACACAAGACTGAGCACACACTATTTGAGGTATTATAGCTGTTTCACTTTATTGTACAGCAGAAACTAACACCACACTGTAAAACAATTATACTAAAATAAAATTTAAAAGAAAGGTAAATGCTAACTCACAATTTAACATGTGAGTTAAGGGTAATTTTTAAGACGTATATCATGACTTCTTGTTATCCAAGCAAGGAGGAAAAATAGATATTGTAATCATGAAATAACAGAAAATAACCAATGGTTCATCAAAAGAGTTTTAGAATCACTATTTTCAGAGATTTTTAGAAGGGCCAAACTGTCACCAATTACTTTGCAATATTATTAAAAATGGAGGAAGATTGAAAAGACATCTCAGAATATATTCTATCTTACCTGTGGTTTGCTTTTTCTCATCCTCTGATCATGGAAAACATTGAATTATATAATTTTTTATACTTGTTTGTTTGGTTTTCCTATTCAACCCTTACTTCAACAAACTATAATGTGATGTGATATGATCAATACAGGATAAATGTGAAGAATAACAAAATTTTGTTTTCTTTCAAAAACAAAAGAAAAGAAGATAAAAAAGCCTTCCAACCTTACTCATAAAGGGAGGAATAGATGTATAGAACAGTCTTTTAGATTCTGTGGGAGAGGGAGAAGGTGGGATGATTTGGGAGAATGGTACTGAAACATGTATAATATCATACATGAAATGAATTGCCAGTCCAGGTTTGATTCATGATGCTGGATGCTTGGGGCTGGTGCACTGAGATGACCCAGAAGGATAGTATGGGGAGGGAGCAGGGAGGGAGTTCAGAATGGGGAACACATGCATACCTGTGGCAGATTCATGTTGATGTATGGCAAAACCAATACAATATTATAAGTAATTAACCTCCAATTAAAATAAATGAATTTACTTTTAAAAAATAAAATAAATCTCTAATAAAACATCTTTTTCTTACATCAGATTAGCAGGGGTTGGAAAGTTTGATTTCTTTCTGTGTCACAGAACATGAAGTAGGGATTGGCAATTTTCTCTGTAAAGCCCAGATAGTGACTATTCTCACCTTTGTGAAACATGCCAATATGTACTCTGTTGCATCCACTCACCTCTGCAGTTTGAAAGCAAGCATAGACAATGTGCATGGCTGGGTTCAAGCAAAACTTTATTTCCAAAAACAAGAAGCCACAGCTTGTTTATCCTTAGCATAGATAAATGAGCAGGTACTTACAGTGCCAATAGGACTATAAATTGGTACCACTGTCATGAAAGTCAGTCTAGCATCATATGTCACAGTTAAAGTACACATACTTTTTGATGAAGCAATTGTAACTCTAAGCCTGCAGCTCATTGGTATACTCACACAGGTGTGAAACAAAATAACAACAAGGATATTCAGTTCAGTTTAGTTCAGTCACTCAGTCATGTCCAACTCTTTGTGACGCCATGAATCGCAGCATGCCAGGACTCCCTGTCCATCGCCAACTCTCGGAGTTCACTCAGATTCATGTCCATAGAGTCAGTGATGCCATCCAGCCATCTCATCCTCTATCATCCCCTTCTCCTCCTGCCCCTAATCCCTCCCAGCATCAGAGTCTTTTCCAATGAGTCAACTCTTCGCATGAGGTGGCCAAAGTACTGGAGTTTCAGCTTCATCATTCCTTCCAAAGAAATCCCAGAGCTGATCTCTTTCAGAATGGACTGGCTGGATCTCCTTGCAGTCCAACGGACTCTCAAGAGTCTTCTCCAACACTACAGTTCAAAAGCATCAATTCCTCAGCGCTCAGCTTTCTTCACAGTCCAAAATAACAGAAAATAACCAATGGTTCATCAAAAGAGTTTTAGAATCACTATTTTCAGAGATTTTTAGAAGGGCCAAACTGTCACCAATTACTTTGCAATATTATTAAAAATGGAGGAAGATTGAAAAGACATCTCAGAATATATTCTATCTTACCTGTGGTTTGCTTTTTCTCATCCTCTGATCATGGAAAACATTGAATTATATAATTTTTTATACTTGTTTGTTTGGTTTTCCTATTCAACCCTTACTTCAACAAACTATAATGTGATGTGATATGATCAATACAGGATAAATGTGAAGAATAACAAAATTTTGTTTTCTTTCAAAAACAAAAGAAAAGAAGATAAAAAAGCCTTCCAACCTTACTCATAAAGGGAGGAATAGATGTATAGAACAGTCTTTTAGATTCTGTGGGAGAGGGAGAAGGTGGGATGATTTGGGAGAATGGTACTGAAACATGTATAATATCATACATGAAATGAATTGCCAGTCCAGGTTTGATTCATGATGCTGGATGCTTGGGGCTGGTGCACTGAGATGACCCAGAAGGATAGTATGGGGAGGGAGCAGGGAGGGAGTTCAGAATGGGGAACACATGCATACCTGTGGCAGATTCATGTTGATGTATGGCAAAACCAATACAATATTATAAGTAATTAACCTCCAATTAAAATAAATGAATTTACTTTTAAAAAATAAAATAAATCTCTAATAAAACATCTTTTTCTTACATCAGATTAGCAGGGGTTGGAAAGTTTGATTTCTTTCTGTGTCACAGAACATGAAGTAGGGATTGGCAATTTTCTCTGTAAAGCCCAGATAGTGACTATTCTCACCTTTGTGAAACATGCCAATATGTACTCTGTTGCATCCACTCACCTCTGCAGTTTGAAAGCAAGCATAGACAATGTGCATGGCTGGGTTCAAGCAAAACTTTATTTCCAAAAACAAGAAGCCACAGCTTGTTTATCCTTAGCATAGATAAATGAGCAGGTACTTACAGTGCCAATAGGACTATAAATTGGTACCACTGTCATGAAAGTCAGTCTAGCATCATATGTCACAGTTAAAGTACACATACTTTTTGATGAAGCAATTGTAACTCTAAGCCTGCAGCTCATTGGTATACTCACACAGGTGTGAAACAAAATAACAACAAGGATATTCAGTTCAGTTTAGTTCAGTCACTCAGTCATGTCCAACTCTTTGTGACGCCATGAATCGCAGCATGCCAGGACTCCCTGTCCATCGCCAACTCTCGGAGTTCACTCAGATTCATGTCCATAGAGTCAGTGATGCCATCCAGCCATCTCATCCTCTATCATCCCCTTCTCCTCCTGCCCCTAATCCCTCCCAGCATCAGAGTCTTTTCCAATGAGTCAACTCTTCGCATGAGGTGGCCAAAGTACTGGAGTTTCAGCTTCATCATTCCTTCCAAAGAAATCCCAGGGCTGATCTCTTTCAGAATGGACTGGCTGGATCTCCTTGCAGTCCAACGGACTCTCAAGAGTCTTCTCCAACACTACAGTTCAAAAGCATCAATTCCTCAGCGCTCAGCTTTCTTCACAGTCCAACTCTCACATCCATACATGACCACTGGCAAAACCATAGCCTTGACTAGATGGACCTTTGTTGGCAAAGTAATGTTTCTCCTTTTCAATATGCTATCTAGATTGGTCATAACTTTCCTTCCAAGGAGAAAGCGTCATTTAATTTCATGGCTGCAATCACCATCTGCAGTGATTTTGGAGCCCAAAAATATAAAGTCTGACACTGTTTCTACTGTTTCCCCATCTATTTGCCATGAAGTGATGGGACCAGATGTCATGATCTTTGTTTTCTAAATGTTGAGCTTTAAGCCAAATTTTTCACTCTCCTCTTTCACTTTCATCAAGAAGCTTTTTAGTTCCTCTTCACTTTCTGCCATAAGGATATTAACTGAAGCAAAAAATTGAAAACAATTTAAACATGTCCATAATGTGGAAAAATATTCAAATGTAAAAACAATAGGGAGGGCTCATCTACTAAAATAGAATAAACTCCAAGGTGTAATGTTCAGCACAAAAGCAAGATGCAGGACAGAATGTAAAGACGTTATCATGTGGGTGGGAATGAGCACTCACAGACACACAACACACACATTTACAAATGCCTGAAATGCCTTATCACTGGAAGGATACTTATGTAACTATAAGAAAGTTTCCATCTAAGAAGAGGAACAAAGCAACTGGGAACAAGGTAAGAATGAGGCTAACTGTTCACTGTGTTAATAATTTGAACACAAAATTTTTAGCTATAATCTCATATTATTTATTTTAAAATTAAAGTTAAATTTATGAGCTTTCACTTAGTCCCATTTAACAGTAGATAGGCAAGACAATAGATAAAAAATAATCTCTGGAAAGAAAATATGTCCCAAAAATATATCTTCCAAATTTTTCTTGCCTAGACTATTTTCCTTGAATTTCTCTGTTCTTTTATCTTCTGTCTTTAGGACCTCTTATTGCATTTGTCAAATCCCAAATGGTTCATCTCTCTTTTAACCTCTGTGTTCAGTGTATTTGAGTCATCAGAGGGTTCACCTAAGGTAAGGAGGTCACCAAGGGCTCCTTTGTCAAGCCAAATGGGTCTTGCGGGCTATGCCAAAGCCAAAAGAATAGGGCAGGCAAGGACACTTCTGAGGAGCAAACCTGGTCAGATCACTCCCATCACTCATTAATTGGGAAAGGGCATCTTTCACAAGTCTTCTCAAACACCTGGCCCTCATTTGGAAAGTTTAAAATGGAATCAATGAGAAGTTGTCTTGGGAACAAGGTCAATATACCCATAATGACCATAGAAACAGTCAAGCTTACTGACTGATTCCACTTATAAAGAGCAGCAGATGAAAGAAGGTTGTGCACATGTTAACTCCACCACCTCAAAGACTGAGGGCACCACGCCTCAGCACCTGGCCTCATTCAACTGGGCCCTGCCCTGCACCATGTTTTCCTTCCCCTTAAGCTGCCATAAGAAATGGTTTGGCCCTTCTTTTTCCGATTTCTCCAGGAAGGAGAACAGTGGGACCTGAGGTCTAAAGTCAAGTTCATCAGGAGCAGAGCCATGTCAGGGATTTAGAGAGGCTGTACTCTCAGAAGCTGAGTGAGGAGAGCAGGACAGTTATAGAGCTGAGCAATGCTATGAGCTCAGGTGGGGTCCAGCCCCATCCTGACCCCCTGGGGAGCCCTGCACCACAAATGACATCCCAGAGGTAGGCCCTTTTATGGATATAAGCTAAAGGGGATAGTGGGTGGTGTAGTTTTCCTGATAAAGGGGGCTCTGGCTGGCTTAGGGCAATCCTCTAGAAAAGCCAAGAACACACCTACAACTGGGAAGTAGGCTCTGGCCTAGTAAAGAAGACTGGCAGCCCAAGTGGCTCAGTGGTAAAGAATCTGCCCCAGTGCAGGAGATGCCAGAGACGTGGATTTTATCCCTAGGTCTGGAAGATCCCCTGGAGGAATAAATGTCAACCCACTCCAGTATTTTTACAGAGAAAATCCCATGGACAGAGGAGCCTGGCAGGCTACAGTCCATGGCGTTGCAAAGAATTGGACACGACTGAGAACCTGAGCATGCACTCAGACACTAGCACAGAAGATTGGGCAAAGCATGAACAGTATTCACTTTTGTGTGCCGAGGGCATCTCCAAACAGCAGAGAATCAGAGCAGAACAGTCAGCTGTTCTGACTAGAATGAATTTCCAAAAGGAATCATGGATCCACCAGCCAGTTTTCATCCAACAAGCGACAAGCACTTCTGTGTTTGGGTATGCTACAGTATGCATTACCAAATGTCAGAAGCAGTGAGTGATGTGGTAGTTTCCTAGAGCTCCCATATCGAAGTACCACAAACTGAATGGCCTAAACAACAAAAATGTGTTGTTTTATAGCTCTGGAGGCTAGAAGTCCCAGATTCACGTATCAGCAAGACTATGTTCCTTCTGAAACCTGTAGGGAAATGATTCTTCCTCACCTCTTCCAAATTCTGGAAGCCCCAGATGTTTCTTGGTTTGTGGTAGCAAAACTTTAATCCTCACATGACACCCTCCCTAACATCTTCTGCCAAATTTTCTTTTTGATATAAGGATATCAGTTATATTGGATTAGGGGCCCATCCTAATCCAGTATGACCTCATCCTAACTAACTATATCTTCAGCAACTTTATTTCCAAATAAGGTCATATTCTGAGGAACTGGGGGTTAGGACTCCAACACATGAATTTGGGGGTTGGAGAGATACAATTCAGCCCATAAATGGTAAGTTTGTTAGCACATTAGCATTTTCACGCTAAAACTTTGGTTTCTGGTCTGGAACTATTCCCCCAATAACATACTTCTGCCTCAAGTCTGTTAAACCAGCCTTGTATGATCCATTATGTAAAGGTAACCCCACATTTATCATCAGCTTAGCTATGGAAACTCCAAGTGAAGACTCAAACCAGTCCCTCTTCTGTGCGATGGCAGGCCTCCCCCAGCACGGATACAATTATTTCAATACAATGGCCATCAAGAGAACAGGAGTATAGACATGAAACAATATTGTTCCTGGCTACTAATCAAAAAGTTGAATGAAAAAAAACTGGAGCACAGTTGTGCAGAGGTGCACCATTAAAACTTCCATTCTGGAGATAAATGCTAGGGAGAGTCAACACCATCAATAAAAGTTTAGGAATGTGGGCAGTAGATTATGCATGGATCACTGGCAGATAAATAAGAAGATAATGTGTGCACATCCATTAAAGAAGTGAGTTGAGAGTTATAGGTATGAGTGAAAAAATGAAGGAATCACACCCGTACCTTCCCCCCACCCCAGCACTAAAAGATGTTGTTTGGATCTAATCTCAGCACACTTCATATTGTCCCTCTTTCCAGCCAAGTGTTGTCTAAGTCTGAGACACACTTCATTATCAAGGTGATGTCACAAGCTTCTGCAATCAGGTCACTTATTAGATTCTCTTGCCATCTTGAACTTCCTGACCCATCACTTTGCCCTGACATATGGAAACAGTACACACCTTGCTCCTACTACTGTTACCTGAGCTAACCTATGCCCTTTGATCTTCTACATTTTGTTCTTGCAACTTCATATCCTTGTGGTAGCCTCTAAGCCCTACCTGTTGTCAAGTTTTCTAAGCCCTTTGAATTAAGTAGTTTTCTTTAAGTCAATAGATGTTGTACCCAAGATAGCCATGCTGTGTGGAACTGAACAAAACTGAATAACATTTCCCTAAATTTCATCTTCAAAAGTAGGCTTATAGCAGAATAGCCATTCATGTAGAAATAAATGTCACATACTACTTCCTTATGACCTCATCTAATAGGCTTGGGAAAGAAATTCTTATGTATGTATCCACACCCACAAATAATCAGTACACCAAATTATGTTTCACAGGTGGAGCAGATTTGTTTCCTTAATGGTCCCACTTCTTCACCCATCCTTATGTTCATGCCCTTTATGAACTTGCAGTGCCCTCCCACTCTAATGCTGGGCTGGTCAAGTGTCTTGATGTGGCCCAAGGGATGTTGACAGACATGGTGCAAAGGCTTGAAATTTTTCCACAATTGTTCTTACTCTTCTGCCTTTGCTATTAGAATATTCCAGTGCTAAGATGAAGAGTGAGACAGAGAGAGAAAATCTAAGTTGTCATCATTGTTGAGGCCTTCCTAGATTACACACAACCTGTAAATCTCCCAGTGTGTGGGAAAACCTAGCTGAGATCAGAAGAACCACCCAGCCAATCTGAAACAATGCATCTTATCTGGGGACACAGGTTTTAAATGGTTTGTTACTGACAGAAAAACTTGCAAATTATCTTATTATCCACAGTCCCATTCCATAGCAATAAATTTACTTGTACACAAATCCCATGAGAGTATAGATCTTGTCTGTTAGGGTCATTAATGTTTCTTATGTATAATGACTGACATAATAGGTTTTCAATAAACATCTATTGATTGATGAATGAATAAATAAATGAAAATAATTATGGTAATAGTAATAACGATATTAGGTACAATTTACTTAGATTCTATTATGTTCTAGACACTCTCCCCGGTATCTAATCAGCTGCTTCACTTGATTCTTTTGCCAGCTCTTTAAAAAAGATATTATTTACCCCATTTCAGATATGAGAGAATTGAGGTTCAAAGTAACTGAACAACTTGTTCAAGATCACACACATTTCAAAAACGACACATGCATGACTCAAATTCAGGACTGGTTTAAATTCAAAACCTATGTCATTTATAGAAAATATAGGTATTAATTTATCAAAACTATATAATAGGTATATCTTAGAGAATTTGAGTGGCTTAGCTAAATTTTGAAACAAGCAAATTCCAGTTGACCCTGGAATCTTCTCTATACCCAGGTGCTTTCTAATAATCACAAAACTTAGAGCCAAGCAAGCACAATTCTAAGGTCCCATCCAAGAATATGGAGTTATTCTCTGAAATTTTGAATGTAAAGTCAGAAGCAAAATAAATGAAATAAGAAATATACAAAGTAATAGAAATAATATTATTACACACCTGAGCAAGACATGGATATGAAACCTAATTGGTTATGCTAATAAAAGTAACAAAAGGTATACAAAGGATTGAATCCACCTGGAAATGAGAATATATGTCTACCCTCCCTTTTACATTAACAAGGAGATTTTCAATAACAGTATTAGGAGCAAAATAAAAGAAGAAGGAGAAAAAGTTAAGGAGTGTATTCGGTGAGACTCTGCAGGGAAACAGAACAAATAAAACGTGTGTATGCGTGCAGGATAAGGATTGGCACATGCAATATGCAGCTCTTGAGGCTGGCGATTTCAAAATCTGCAATGTGGGCCAGTACACAGACAGAACCTCAAGGAGAGAATTTAAAATCCACCATCATTTTAAAGTGTTTAACAATATAAAATATTTTAATCATTATAAATTATTGTAAAGCAGTTTATTATACCTTACTCAGTAAATGATAGAGCTACAAAAAATAATTTTTCTGTTCACATGTTTCATAATTAATTAACATTAATAGTAAATATTGTTTCATGTAATAGATATGGAGAAAAAAATTATTGTCAAAAATAAGAGAATACACATTTTTTTCTAAGCATACAAGGAACATGTATGAAATCTGACCGTGTGCTAGACCTTTCTTTTAAGGACCAGATGATAAATACATTAAGCTTTGCAGACCATGCCATTTCTATCACAAACGTCAACTCTGCTATTGTAACAAAAGAAGCAATAGACAATATATAAGGAATCAGCATAGCTATGGTCTGATAAAACTTTATCTACAGAAACAGGTGATGTGGATTCCTGTTCTAAGAAAGGGAAAAATAGGCCTCATATATTAATTTATTTTATGTGATTATCCCAACCTTGACATCAAGTAGAAAACCAGACAAGAATAAGATAATAAATAAACTGATTTCACTGAGGATCCTAAGGCTAAGAATATTGACTATCCATTAAGAAAGAAAAAATTGCACTCCAACCTAATCCTGTAAGTCTCCAATAGATTATAGTCCCCAGTGTAAAAGAAAAAATCAAAACATTCTGATGAAAAGATAAGAAAATACCTGTATGACCTCATAATAGAATATTACTTCTTAAATAAGATGCAGTATGCAACTCATGAGAGAAAATACTGATGTATTCAACTACAGTTATCTCCAAAGCTTTATTCAACAAAAATACCATTAATAGGGAAAAGATAAAATATAAACTGGGAAAAGACATTTGCAGCACATATAACTGACACAGAAGGGGTGGCACTAAGATGGCAGAGGAATAGATCAGGGAGACCATGTTCTCCTCCACAAATTCATCAAAAGAACATTTGAATGCTGAGTAAATTCTATAAAACAACTCCTGAATGTGGGCAGAGGACATCAGGCACTCAGAAAAGCAGCCCATTGTCTTCAAAAGAAGGTAGGGAAAAAGGTAAAAGATAAAAAGAGAAACAAAAGAAGTAGGGACGGAGCTCCATCCCAGGAAGGGAGTCTTTTAAAAGACAGAAGTTTCCAAATACCAGGAAACACTCTCATTGCTGAGTCTGTGTCGAGCCTTGGAACCACAGAAGGCAAGATAACCAGAAGGAAAAATAAATAAATAATCAAAACCCACAGATTATGTGCCCAGTGGTAACTCCCTAGCAGAGAAGCAGCACAGACGCCTGCATCCACCACTAACAAGTGGGGGCTGGGCAGGGAGGCCTGGGCTGCATTGCTTAGAGTAAGGACCAGGCCTGAATGCCCTGAGGGCAATCTGAGGGAACTAACTTGGGATAGCAAACAGACTGGGGGATAGCTACCATGCAAAAAGCCCTAACCTAAGACATCACCAGGCCTGCTCACAGAACAAAAGACTGAGCAGAGCTAGCCAGCTGCAGACCGGCCCAATCCCCTCTGGTGACAGGCAGGCGAGGGCAGCCAAAGCCAGATGGGGGCAATCACGGGCCCAGAGAGGCATTATCTACCAAACTGCAACCAGGCTTCATTGCTAACCAAGACTTCTTGGGATTCTGGATGGTCAACATCTGCCTGAGAAGGTGTGCTGGTTGTACACCCAGAAAACCGAATGGCAGGAACAGGGGAGGTGATAACTCTCAGCAACTGCGCTCACCAAACACTTGGTCACCTGAGCTGCTTGGACCTGGGAAGGGCACAAAACGCAGGCCCAACAGAGTCTGCACCTCTGAGGACTACTCGAGTGCCTGAACTTGAGTGGCTTAAACCTAGGACGTGCATACAACGCAGGGCCAGCCTCAGACAGTTCCCAGCAGAGCAACCTAGAGCCTGAGCAATGTAGACAGGGAAAACACACAGGCCGTGAGTGGGGCCAAACCCAGTGTGGCCAAGACACTGCGAGCACACGCCGGTGTTATTTGTTTGCAGCGTCCCTCCCTCCCCAGAGCACGACAGAACAGGTGAGCCTAAAAAAGTGTCCACCGCCACCCCCTTGTGTCAAGGCAGAAATTAAACACTGAAGAGACCAGCAAACAGATGAAGTGAAAACAGAGGGAGCCTCCTTGGAAGTGACAGATGCAATAAATTAAAACCCTGTAGTTAGTACCAACTACATAGGAAGGGGTCTATAGATCTTCAGAAATATAAGCTGGATTAAAGAACTATCTGAAAATGAACTGACTCCACACTGCCCACAACACCAGAGGAAGCACTAAATATATTTTCACTATCATTCTTTATTTTTTTTTTTATTTTTAAGTCCTCTATTAATCCTTTAATTTTCATTTTTATAACCATTACTTCACACAAAAAAGAGACCCTATTTTTAAAGCAAACTTCATATATATATTTTATAATTTTTATGACTTTGGGTTTTTTTTTCCTTTAATATTGTATTTTTGAAAATCTAACCTCTACTCTAGATTTTTTAATCTTTGCTTTTTGGTATTTATTTTTATCAATTTTGTACCTTTAAGACCCCAATCTTCAGTATCCATTTTTACTTGGGAGCGAGATTACTGGCTTGACTGCTTTCTTCCCTTTTGGACTCTCCTTTTTCTCCACCAGGTCGCTTCTATCTCCTCCCTCCCCCTTCTCTCCTCTATCCAACTCTGTGAATCTCCCTGTGTGTTCCAGACAGTAGAAAACACTTATGGAACTAATTACTGGCTGGACCTGGCTATCTCCTTTTGATTCCCCCTTTATCCTCCAGGCCACCTCTGTCTCCTTCCTCCCTCTTCTCTTCTCTGTATAACTCCATGAACATCTCTGAGTGGTCCAGACTGTGGAGCACACATAAGGAAGTGATTACTAGCTAGCTTGCTCTCTCCTCTTTTGTTAACACCTCATCTCATCC
>SJYC01020303.1:0-12045 GCA_006408675.1 Madoqua kirkii | reverse complement strand
AAAAAACTACATGGATGAATCCTAGGAATTTTAAATTAAAACATTGTACATACTTTATCATCAATAATGATAAGTGAAAAGGTGATAAAATTAAATCTTAAGCCAGTGGAAATCTGCAAGTGTGTCTTATCTACAAGGACATTTTTTTTTACTAAAGATATATTTGCTTTATTAAATATATATCTTATATTTCCAATAATAGACGATTCATGCCCAGGGCTTCGTATAGCTCTAAGAACATATGTTATTAAATTTCACAGCAAATTCTCTAACTTTGAAACATGCACTTTAATTCTTATTAATTATTGATCCTTGAACTCTTGATATCCTTATGTTAAATGTTGTTGCCAATAAAAGCTGGCCTCAAGCCAAGGCTTTTCACTTAATACTTGTAAAAGAGCTGGTTTGATGATGAGCACATAGTGAATTATACTTGTAAAGATTCGGTTGGACCACAGAGTTTGATTGAACCTAAGAGTTTTCAATACTTGCTTTATTCTATTCCTATAGACATTAAGACATCAGTGTATCATTTCCATATATATCACTTGGATTACATGCCAGAAACCCATGTACTGGAGTATCAAGGTCTTTGTTTTAAATGGTCTCACCTGTAGAGTGATCCTAAGACTCAGGATTCCAAGTTTAGAATTATTTGCATTTCCCTCAGTGGGTCATGAACTGAGCAGAGTGTCATGAAATGAAGAATGCACTGAAGGAATAAATGTTGTGTATGTTTTCTCATTATTGTTCTCTGAATCATGTCAAATCCCTCTGTGTTTCTTTTCCATTTCAAAAGAAACACCTTTAAGCATTAGTTCAGTCAAAAAGCACAGAGAGAGATTTTTTTTTTATTTTTTGCTTGTGTGGAGTGAATATAAAACAGCAAACAAAAGAAAGATTTATTTTTAATTAGGGAAATGTCTTTTAAAGCTTTTCTAAAATAAATCATCCTTGGTAAATTAAAGGTTGTTTTGGTTGAATGCTTTTTAAAAACCCCACATAACAGCATATATTTTAAGAGATGGTGGAGTACAACCTCTGAGCAATGAACAATTCATGGCTCATCTGCTCACGTACGGCATAATCACCTAGAATAAAAATGAACAGCCATCCTCCGAGAGTTCCAGAAACAGGTAGTACAAATAATTATCCCAAATGTTTAGAACACTGTCGTAGCAACCAGATTCAAAAGACAAGTGTCCTAGCTCCCTATAAAGGAACAGGAGAAGGATTCTTTTGCACATCCAGTGTAGGCATTCAATGAATAAATGTGTGCAGGCTTGCCTTGGTAGAGGAACTAGTAGGTTATTTACTTATTAGCTTGTGATACACCACATGCCCTGTGGGATGAGCTCAAGGTGACTGATGGCAAGTAAGGGTTATCTGGAGATATCTTTTCTGAAAATGGAAATTTCCATTCATAGAGTAGTCTTTAAATATAGGGGATTAATATTGAAACTATTCATTACTTATAGTGCTATTTTGTCCCCAGCTGTATTTGCTTTCATCCTGTGCGTAAACTGCAAAGAGAGCCAGAAAAATGCCTGCCTGACCCTGAACTGATTTCATATTTCTGTGGCTGTTTTTAAACACTGCATGTTTCTGAGAAACAACAAGGTCCTGTAATAAAACATAATGGAAAGGGAAATAATGAATAAAAAAGAAAAAACAACCAAAAAATGAGATAAAATAAAATGGTACCGCTTGAAAAAATAATCCTACATATTTCTGTGACTGTTTTTAAAAACATCGAAGTTTATGTTGCATCAGCCGTTTTAGGTGCGACCATGATCATTCTAGAACAGCCTTTATTGTTTCCTCTTTGAACAATTCTGTATTTAGTAATTTGTGAGAAACATTTCTATAAAACAGGCTTTTATTTTCCATGAGGGGATACACGGGTGATACCGTCAGTCCAGGTAAATGGAGGCACCGACCCTCCAATCCACATCTTCTTCCCCACTGGTGCAGATAATCTGTACAGGTTTCTAGAAAACTGTATTATATGGAACATGCTGTTTTTCAACCTTTTGATTTATGAGTTTGTTTTATTTTAAGGATATTAACTTTTTATCTGTTGAATCTGCTACTGGTATATTTGCTAGTTGTCAGTATGCTTTCCATTTTCTTTGGTATTTGAGGGATTTACACAATGATTTGTATGTGTGAGGTGTATCAGGTTTTACATTTTCTGACTTTAGCATTCATACTTAGAAGCAACTCTTCCACACGTTATATAAATATCTACCTGCCTTTTATGCGGTACTTTAAGATTTTACTTTCATATACCTTCCCAGCATTCTTGTCTGTAACGCTTTTCTCATCCAAACCAAACCTTACATACTAAGCTGTTTAAAAAGTAAACATCTGAGAATCATATCTATGTTATTAGAATTACTCCAAATAGTATAATGCAGAGAGTGAGGGAGTTTCATTTCAAAATGCCAAATAATGAGTTTCACTGCCAAAATATAATTAGGAACTATTTTAATGTGAGGGCATGAACTGAGAGTAATTTGTTATAATTTTAATGATATAAATTAATTCTCATTAGATTAAGACAATGCAGATTAAAATGCCTATAATAACAGAATGATACATTATTTGGTGAATTGGAAAAAAAAAAAGTGACTAAGAGATAGCGTAGCTTCTTGGGTTCTAGTCCTGACTTCAGTAATACTCGGTTTGGGGTGGTGGCCAGTTCCTTCTCTCTTTGAGCATCAGTTTGCTTATCTCTCAAGTGAGGGCATTGGACTTCTAGATGACCTCAATAAGGTACCCACAGAACCTGAGATTCCTACATGGACTAACGGAATAATACAGCCAAAATATCAGCTTCTTTCTTCTAGGATGGAACATACCTCCTTTCAGGAGCATGCACTAAAGAAATCAAGGACTAAGTTTGCCCTAACTTATTGAAACACTTTTCTCTCCCCAGATGAATAGGACATGGCTTTTAAAGCACTTATCTGACTTTGCTGTAACAAAGAACAGAAATGTGTTTTTGTAAGCTGGACTGTTTTAATACATTTTCAATGATTGGTCACTGTTCGTTTTAGCATTTCTTAAAGTAATGCTAAGGGCACTGCTCTGCTGAGAACACTCATAGAAAAAGGAGTTTGTCTTTAATTAGCCTGCAGTTTGGAAAACTAGCTGTCTCCCCAGGGTGATATTAGAAACATGTAAGACACTTGCTCCTTGGAAGATAAGTTATGACCAACCTAAACAGCATATTAAAAAGCAGAGACATTACTCTGCTGACAAAGGTCCATCTAGTCAAAGCTATGGTTTTTCCAGTAGTAGTGTATAGATGTGAAAGTTGGACTATAAAGAAACCTGAGCACCAAAGAATTGATGCTTTTGAACTGTGGTGTTGGAGAAGACACTTGAGAGTCCATTGGACAGCAAAGAGATCAAAGCCACTCAATCCGAAAGGAAATCAGTCCTGGATATTCATTGGAAGGACTGATGCTCGAGCTGAAATGCCAACACTTTGGCCACCTGATGTGAATAACTGACTCCTTGGAAAAGACCTTGAAGTGAGAAAGATTAAAAGCAAGAGAAGGAGCTTACAGAGGATGAGATGGTTGGATGGCATCACCAAATCAATGGACATGAGTTTGACTAAACTCCGGGAGTTGGTGATGGAAAGGGAGGCCTGGTGTGCTGCAGTCCATGGGGTTACAAAGAGTCGGACACGACTGAACTGAACTGAGCAAACAGAATGACACAGGCACCAACTGTTCAGAAAGGACCTTGACTATTAAACTATGGATCTTCCTCAGCTTATGACAAGATTATATCCCAATAAACCTATTGAAAATATTACATTGAAAATGTATGTAATACATCTCATCTACCAAACATCATAGCTTAACCTAGCCTACCTTAAACATGTTCCAGAACATACATAAACTTATGCCTGAGCAAAATCACCTAATACCAAGCCTATTCTCTAATAATAAAGTGTTTACTATCTCATGAAATTTATTGAATACTGAAAGTGAAAAACAGGATAACTGTACAGGTCCAGAATGGTTGTAGTGTATCAGTTGTTTACCCTCATGATCCTGTGCATGACTGGGAGAAAGTATCCTACCACACATTGCTAGCTAGAGAAAAGATCAAAATTCAAAATTTACAGTGCATTTTTTTGTTTGTTTTTTTCTTTTACTGAATGTGTATCACTTTTGCAGCATCATACCGTAGAACCATCTTAAGAACCGTCTGTCTTGCTTACCTATACTGGGGGCGGGGGAGGGTTGGGTAGCAGCAACCAACCAACACAGCAGGGTTGGTTGTACAGCAGGGTACAGTAGCAACTGCTGTATTATCTACTTGAAAGTTGCTAAGATAAAATCTTAAATATTCTCACCACACACTCTCTTTCACACACACACACACATGAACATGTTTCCTGAATATACACTAGAGACCAGAGAAATTGGAGTGTGTACCAAAACTAGCTAAGAACTTGGGACACAGAAAAGAGCAATCAGCAAGGTCCCTGTCATTCGGTAGCATACTTTCTACTTGAGGAAAAAAGATTATCAGCAATAAACAAATATAAAATCACTTCTGTTCATCCTAAATGCTTTGAAGAAAATTAAGCAAGATAAGTGAACAGAGGAACCAAGAGTGGACGTATTTTAAATAGTGTTCAGAAGAGCTTCTCCAAATATTTGATACTTGAACGGAGAACTAAGACTTGGAGAAAGAGCATCCTAGCCAACAACAAATTTAGATTCAAGGGGAGAAGAAGCTTGGAGATATTATTTGAAAGACTAGAGAAGGCCAGTGTAGGAGGGGAGGGGGTTGGTGAGAACTGTAGAACATCAAAGCAGAGAAGACACCAGGAGCTGTGGTAAGCAGTGGTCAGCTTTTACGAAACTCAAATTCTCTGAGTGCAATGGAAAGCTGTTGCTTTTTTTTTAAACAGAAAACAGAGTGACTTGATTTACAGTTTAAAAAGATATCAATGAAATAGAATTGAGAACAAAGAAACAAATCAATATTTGACAGTGGAATCAAGAATATGCAATACAAGAGAGATAGTACTTTCAATAAATGGTGTTGGGAAAACTAGATACTCAAATGCAAAAGAATGAAATTAGACCCCTATTATACTACTCACAAAAACTAACTAAAAATAGATTAAACGCTTAAATGTAAGATCTGAAACTATAAAACTCCTAGAAGAAAACATAGGGAAAATGCTCCTGACATTGGTGTTAGCAGTGATTTTTTTTAATATGACACCAAAAACAAAGGCATTATAAAAATAAGCAGTTAGACTATATCAAAATAAAAAGATTCTACCCAGCAAAAGAAACAGCCAGCAGAATGAAAAGACAGCCTGCAGAATGGGAGAAGATATTTGCTTAACTATGTGTCTGATAAGCAGTTAATATAAAAAATATATAAACAACTCACACAACTCAATAGCAAAAGAGAAAAGAAACAGAATAATAATCAAATAGTCTGATTTAAAATGAGAATGAGACCTGAGTAAACTTTTTTCCAAAGGGATATAAATGGTCAATAGGTACATGAAAAGATGCTTATTATCACTAGTCATCAGAAAAATGAAAATCAAAACCATGGTGAGATATTGTCTGCCACCTGGTAGAATGGCTATTATTAAAAGATAAAAGGTAACAACTGTCATTGAGGGTGTAAAAAAAGAAAGCCCTAATGCACTTTTGATGGGAATGTAAATTTGTGCAGCCAGTAGGGAAAACAGTATGGAAGTTCCTGAAAAATTAAAAATAGAACTACCATATGATCCAGGAATCCCACTTCTGGATATACATCCAAAGGAAATGAAATCTCTATACTGAAGAAATATCTGCACTCCCACAGTCATTGCATTGTTCACAATAGCCAAGATATGGAAGCAACATAAATGTCCATTGATAGATGAATGAATAAAGAAAATATATATATTTTATATTATATTTATGCATTTTTTTCAATCACAATAAAGAAGGAAATTCTGTATTTCTGACAACATGGATGAACCTTGGGACATTATCCTGTGTGAACTGAGTAGTCACACAGAGAAACAACAAAAACTATATGATCTCACTTATATTTGGAATCATTTAGACAAAAAACAAACATAATTTATGCAGAAACAAAGTAGAATGGTGGTTGCTGGAGGCAGAAGAATTGGGGAAAATGTGAGATATTGATAACACACTTCTAGTAATAAGATTAGTAGGTTCTGGGGAACTAATACACAGCCTGCTGACTGCTGTTTTATCTACTTGAAAGTTGCTAAGATAATATCTTAAATATTCTCACCACACACTCTCTTTCACACACACACACACACACACACACACACACACACTTGTAAGTGTGTGAATGATGGATGTGTTAACCTTACTGTGGTAATTATTTCACAATATAAACATATCAAATTGTTACATTATATACTTTAAACTTATACAGCATTTTATGTCAACTATTTCTCAGTTAAGCTGGAAAAAAAGATAATTCCAGCTGCCTTGTGTAATGCAGACTCTCAGGAAGACGAAAGAAGCATGGAGAAAGTTAATAGGAAGTTGGGAGATTTACTGGTATTTCGGATTTGGGAGATTATGATGGAAGAAATGAGAATTATTTTAGGAGTATAGACTTAAAGAGTAAAATTGCTATATTCTTTCCCATGCTGAGATTCTCTTTTCAGGGCTAAACTTTGGAGGTTCTGGATTTTATTTTTATAAGGGATGTCCTTCCCTTTTATAAGCTCATTTTAAATGTCATTCTTCTTATTTTAATTTAATACCAGAAGTATTTTGTATTGGGGTATAGACAATTAACAGGGTTTCCCTGATGGCTCAGATGGTTAAAAAAATCCACCTACAATGCAGAAGACCTGGGTTCGACCCCTGGGTTGGAAGATCCCCTGGGTTGGAATATCCACTCCAGTATTCTTGCTGGAGAATCCCCAAGGACAGAGGAGCCCGGTGGGCTACATTCCATGGGGTCACAAAGAGTTGGACACAACTGAGCAGCTAAGCACACAGCCATTTAACAATGTGTGGTATTCCAGGTGAACAGCAAAGGGACTCAGCCATTCACATACATGTATCCATTCTCCCAAATGCCATTTATAAATAATGGCATACTTTTGAAATAACATAAAAGAAAGTTGGTTTCTCTTAAATGTCTAATATCCATATTGCTAAAAGAAGATAAATTTATTGATACATTTTATATAGGTTTTAATGAAGTCCTTTATCATTTGTTCCTATTAAAACTTCTGACTGGAATTCTGTAACTCAAATAGTGAAGAAGATAGTCTTCAATAAATAGTGCTGGGAAAACTAGATATTTAAATGCAAAAGAATGAAATTAGATTCCTATCTTATTCTGCTTATAGAACCTGTGTGTGTGTGTATGTGTGTGTGTGTGTGTGTGTGTGTGTGTCTATGTGTGTGTGTTTGGTCATGTCCAACTCTTTGTGGTCCCATGGACTGTAGCCCAGCAGGTTCCTCTGCCCATGGAAATTTGCAGCCAGGAATACTGGAGTAGGTTGCCATTTCCTACTCCAGGGGCTCTTCCTGACCCAGGGATCGAACCCACATCTCTTGCATCTCCTGTATTGGCGGGCAGATTCTTTACCACTAGAGCAATGAAGACTCTCCTTTTGGACTCTGTTCCATTTTCCTCCCCCCAGGCATACAATTACCCATGCTAGCTGCAATGATGTAAAAAAATCACCATACAGATTTTTACAGAGGAATGGGCTCTGATGGTCCAATCATTCCCAGAATGATTACGCAGCCGCGTAATGTAGGGCACACTCTCTGAGAATTGGTCTTCTAATATTATAATTAAAATAAAGAGATTATCCTTCATATCCTTTTAGCATTTTAGATAATCCAGAGTTCTTTCCACTTCCAAAATTTTAAGATGGTTCCTCTTCTGATTTCCGTATGCCATTGACACAATCCAATGCTTATTTAGTTAATTACACAATGCTATATATGTCAGCCATTTTTATGCTGATAATTTCCCAGTTTTATATCTCAAGTTCATGAGGTTTATTCTCATATAATAAATGGCTTCCTGAACATGTCTACCCGGATATTATATCAGTACTACAAATACTTTATGTCCAACACGCCTCATTCATTTACTTTTCCCATCAACTTGCTCCTTTTTCTGTATACTCTCCTCATATTATTTAGGTTGCTCTCTCTTTGATTGTCTTCTACTATACCATTCTAGCAAATAACCATCTGCTTACTTGTCTACTTATCTGAGTCTACAATACTCAGCTCGAGTTACCTTCTTATACAAAATTTTTCTGAGCCCACTTCCTAGGCAAGAAGAATTTCTTACCGCCTGTGGTATCTTGAATAATATCAGAGCACCTGCCTGAGTCTGTTCACCTATTTATTTGTCTACATTTTGGACTCCTTGAAAGTAATTATAGTTTCTTATTCCCTTGTGATTCTATGCTCAGCTTAAAATATATCACATTAGATGATTAACAAATATATCATGAATGAGTAAAAATAAAAATTCTTTGATCTGAGAATTGCGCATGTCCCATTTTTTACTCTGAAATATATTCTCACACTAATAGCATCTCCAAGATAGGGAGACACCATTGGCTTCCTTGCTTATTTTGACTTGTTTACCAGTTTATGAAGACTCATATATATGTTTACCTTCACTTGTTTGCACCTATCCTTTCATGAGATATCAGTGTTCTTTCTATGTATATTCTGTCTTACAGAGTGCAGAGACTTTTCTTTTTCCTCTCTTCCTTGAGATTGAGATTAGAATAATGATGCCCAGCAGTTTTTAATAGCTGTTCATTCCTGAACCCCACATTTGCCTTAGTTCCCTCTGGAAAACAACTAAAGTATCTTGTATGTAGGCATTTATATATAAACCAATTTTATCATCAGCAGTTAACAAATACACTTCTAGCTCTTCAAAATGTTAACGAAATTTAGACATGATTCTTAGCTCTCATTTAGTTAGCATACTTGAGTGAATAAGCTGTCAAATTTGAGTGGCTGGATTTTTCTCAACATCTTCTTAAAATACCTCCTACTGCCTGATCAGGCTAGAAGAAATTAGCCAAAGTGATTTATTTTAGCACTGTCAAGAAATAATGTGTGACTTGTGAAAATGATAGAGTCAGCTTTCCTTCCCATTAGGTTTTTAAAATTTACAGGTACTGGAATAATTAACAGACAAATCAGAAAGAACTTTGCCTTATAAGAAAAGTTTCTTTCTCTGAGGTCACAAACCCTTTAAGACTTTGAGTCTGCTCTTCACTTTCTTTCCTTGAGTGGGTAGTGCTTTGTCACTCCGCCATTTCCTTCCTCCTGCCAGTCTTCCTGACATTTCTTGATAGAGTCAGGAATAGCATTTTGTCAGTTAATTTATTTTTAAAAGGTCACAGATTATCATAGACTAGCTTGGCAGAAATGAATGTATTACAGAACGTAGTTCAAACCAAGTAAACATTAACACTGATAATAATTATTATTAATCTTTATTAGGTTCTAGTTATAATTACATAATTAATGCAGCCAATCCGCAAAGTGGCCCTGTAATTTAAGCATCCTATGTCAGCCTTTTACAGCGCTCAGTGGTAAAGAATGCACCTGCCAGTGCAGGAGATGTGAGTTTGATCCCAGGGTTGGGAAGATCCCCTGGAGGAGGAAATGGCAACCCACTATAGAACTCTGGCTGGAGACTCCTCATGGACAGAGGAGCCTGGTGGGTTACAGTCTACGGAGTCACAAAGAGTCAGACATGACTGAGCGTCGCAGGGCACCTCGCGATGTAAAAGCACATTCCTTTTGCAGAGAGGAGGAGAAGGATTGGAGAGGAGAGGCCACGTGGCCAATGGATGACTGAGTTAACATCTGAACTCGTCCTCACAATTTTTTCATTTCACAGTGTTTATAAGAATATGTGAATGCAATTGTCCATGTCCTGAATGACAAGGGCTCTTGAGGAGAGGTGCTTAAGGCAGATGGTGATCTGTTCAGCAGGCGTGTAGCCTACATTCCCGTTTTCACATAGTTGTAAGCAGATTCAGATGGCTGAGATGAAACTGTGCGTGTAATGAGTTGAACAGGGGTTTGCCTGACTTGCCTGGATGTTTCTTTGCCTTCTAGGAAGATTTCCAACCTGCAGCAGCCTCAGAGACCAACTGGGAGTCAGTCACAAGCTCTATCTCAGTAAGTAATTTATTTTTTTGTTGCCTGCAAAATCAACTGATGGAGTAGTAGCTAAGGTCAATCCTGGGATGACTTCAGCTTCATAAAGGATCTATGGCTTGATCCAAAGCCAGATCTCAAGCATGATGTGTTCTTGCATTTCTTTTAGGTTACAGTGGGCTATGAAACCTCTCTTTCAGAAAGGTTTCCAGGAAATGTCAGTACCCATTGTAGGAACACAGGGGGCAATGACTTAAGCATTTATGAGTTTCAAAGCAAAACATTCCAACTAAAAGACTATCCAGCCATATAAAACATATGAAACAGGTCCAGGGCCCAAGCTCAAGTGGGGAATTTTGAAATAGCTTTTTGAATATTCCAGGGGAAGCTGTTAACCTTTGTATCTCAATGGTCTTTTCATATGTGAAAAAGCCCCAGTGTTAATCACAAGATAAAACTTAAGTGCAAGCCAGACTTGTGTTCTGTGTATGTTAGAAATAAAACATAACTCACCCTGAAACTTAAAATGGTTCGTGCTCCATTTGTTTTCCTCCAAATTTAGTCATTCTCAGTATTCTGTCTACTTATCTACTTTGTACAGAAAGAGCAGGTTTTGTTTTCACCAATCCTGTAGGTAGCAATAAACTAAAATAGGATAAATACAGTTGTTCATTATAAGATTAAGAGCATGGAGAAAACTTGGCTATGGTTCTAAAGTATGTTAGTGTGGCTGCGTCAACGTTGATTTTTTTTTTTCCTCCCCTGAAGTGATAGTCTATCTTTTGTTCCTGGGGGGAATTTAAAAAAATACCCTGAGATGCCAGGATTTCCTCATCTGTAGACTCTGTGACTCTTTAATTCACCAAGTGTGGCTGCTGGACTAAAATATGATCTGATGGAGATCAGTGAGGTCTCTAATGGTGATTTTACAGAAACTTTGTCCATCTCTGACAGTTGGCAATGCATGCTCTGAAATTAGCTGGGTATAGGCAATTATTGTCAGGTAGGAGTCAGTTAGAGTAATGCTGGGGTACTGGGGAGCTAAGAGGCTAGGCAGGAGGTGTGGGCAGTTAGCGCCTGACTGACAATTTAAGGTACGTGCCAGTGGCAGATTTTCCACCAGGACCAAGAGTTCTGTTCTGTCAGGAGATCCTCTGGGTGCTCAAGTATCTTATGCGTGAACGCTCAAGGTTGTTTCATCAGTCCTTGCCCCAAGGGCAGAAATAAATAAGCTTGAAGTCTCCCTCTAATTCAGGATAGCCCAGGTCCTCTGAAACAGGACTGTGCCATCCATTTGGTGCATCTGTGCAAGCTTAGTCTTATGTCTGAATCCACTGGAAACTCTTCTAGATTGAGTCCAAGTTCTGCTGAGTCCTCTTGAAAGGTGAGGGAGACCTCGCTTCTTTCCTCAGCATTCTGATTTTCAAGAACCTTCTGAATCAGTAGCAAAAGCTCTTGAATCTCCCATTAACTTCTTTTTTTTTTAACCATTTATCATTTATTATTATTATTATTTACTTTACAATATGTAAACCATTCTTTGCTTCTGTTAAGACTGGTTTACAGTCTTCAGAACATTTTTTTAAATAAATTTTTATCATTTTAAAGTAATTCACTTAGCTTTTGGTTTGATTTTTATGAACATATAACAGAATCTGAATGAGATCAAATTTATAGTGCCATTGAAAGAAGCACAATCAAATAGTATTTCCCTCAAAAAATAGTTTTGAAATAATTGCCTTAGAAACAAAAATGTTCTCCTTTGTTGATTAGGTCACCTAGCCAGTCATAAATATTTTCTTAACCATTACTAGCATGTTAGTCACTCAGTCATGTCTGACTC
>SJYC01020301.1:0-18256 GCA_006408675.1 Madoqua kirkii | reverse complement strand
GGTCACAAAGAGTCAGACACAACTGAGAGACTTTCATTTTCAGGAGACTGGGAGGGATCCTCAGAGGCACTCAGCATTGAGGGATTATTTATCCTCTATCTTCAGTAAATTGATACAATCTCTGAATCACTGGAAAAGACCCTGATGCTGGGAAAGACTGAGAGCAGGAGAGGAAGGGGATGACAGAGGACAAGATGGTTGGATGGCATCACTGATTAATGGACATGAGTGTGAGCAAGCTCTGGGAGATAGTTGTGAAGGACAGGGAAGCTGATGTGCTACAGTCCATGGACTTGCAAAGAGTCAGACATGACTTAATGACTGAACGACTGTAACAACTGACACATTTTAGCTGTTCAATTAGTGTCTGTGAAATTGGAGGTATTAATAATTTAGCATATTTCTAAAGTTTATAGAAACCCACCCCATAGAGTTAGGCATGTACCTTTATTAAGAATGCCTTTGGTTACTGAAATAACCTTGCTAGAGTATTCAAGGCAACATTCTGCTGATTTCTGACAGAGTAAACATTTATCTCCCCTATTGGCTTAGATTCCATTTTTCAGTCTCTTATTTAAAATGGCTCTAAGGCAGATCTGCACCCTTTCATTGAACACTGGCAAGTCACCGTTGTCTACACTTGTGTAACTGTGCTGATTTAATTGTTTATCATTCCCTGATGGTGAACCACCTGCGTGTATCACAGAAGCAAAGGAAGTCACATTTAATATTTCAGCTGTCATTGTCAGCTTTTGCAACTTAAAAATATAAATCCATGGTTTTTATCCTGATGTATAAGAAATGGGATAGTGAATAAAAGAGTGAAAACTGAAAAATGGTTATAGATGATGGAGGTCCATTAGATGTCAAATAAAATATGAACTCCATAGGATTTCTAAAACATTTTCTACTACCAATATTTGTTGCTGTTGTTTAATTGCTAAGTCATGTCTGACTCTTTGTGACCCCCTGAACTTTAAGCCTTTTAGCCTGCCTGGCTCCTCTGTCCGTGGGATTTCCCAGGCAAGAATACTGGAGTGGGTTGCCATTCCTTTCTCCACGGGCTCTTCCTGACCCAGGGATTGAACCTGCATCTGCTGTATTGGCAGGATGATTCTTTGCCACTGAGCCACCTGGGAAGCTCCTATAATAATCTTTCAATGATGCTGTGTAGAAACAAACTTGTCATTTGTGAATATCTATCAGCATCCTTTTTTTCTGATTTCCCCAGACTGATCAAAAGTGGAGTTTTTCATGGTATCCAATCTAAATTTTTCATGATATCAAAGAACAAGATTCTAAAATTGAATGAATATATAGATCACAAAATTTTATAAACACTAAAATGAAATACAAATACACTGGGTGAAGAACTTGTAAAGTAGAAAAGAGTTAATATATTTAAGTTAAAATTTATGCTTTGCTTCTCCTGTTATTTGAAGGGAGATTAGGTAACAGTGATATTTGACTTCTTGTTAAGAAGAGACTTGAAAATGGAAAGTATGAGGATATTAAAAGATTAGAGAGAAGAGGGAGGGAAAGGAGATGTAACACTGCCAAGTACTGAAGCTAGAATTTCAGTGCATAAGGTCCACTTTTTTTCAAATTCACAAGTAATAGATAAGAAAAAACTTGTCTGTAAAATCTTCGGGACTGATGATATTAGGACAAGTTAATATATCCAACGTTCAGTTTCCTAGGGGGTAATGGAGAAAAGGGTAGCATGGATAATTGAAATCTGTAAATAACTGCAGTTCCAAAACCCAATTTTTGCCAATAAGTTCAACCTTAAAGCTGCTCAAAGTTTTAAAATAAGTCATTTGAAATTCAAGTTGCATTTATTTCTTCTGATGAACATGCTAATAACATAGCAAATTTGCACATAATTAGGTAAAAAATTATATGGCTGTTCTACAAACCATGCAATTACTCTCTGAATCCTTGCATGACCCCTACACCTGTGTTCAGTTATGAAGTCATGTTCAGCTCCTTTTGATCCCATGGACTAGAGCCAGCCAGAATGCTTTGTCCATGGGATTTCTCAGGCAAGAATACTGGAGTGAGCTGCCATTTTCTTCTCCAGAGGACCTTCCCAATCCAGGGATCAACCCATGTCTCCTACATTGGTGGGTGGATTCTTTACCACTGAGCCACCAGGGAAGTCAAGGAAGCATGACCACTGAAGTTAACAGAAACTATACTGTGATTCCTTGGAAAAAAAAAAAATCCTTTGAATTTATGGGCAGTGTGTATTTAGTCAAGTATATAGCACAAAATCTGACATCTCAACATGGAAAACTGTTGGTCTTAAACTCTTCTAGACTGGGCATTGAGAAGTGACTTATGGGAATTAACAATGTGAGATCCATTTTTTTTTAAATGTTTACTTTATTTTGATTTACAATACTGTATTGGTTTTGCCATACACTGACGTGAGTCTGCCACAAGTATACATGAGTTCCTAATCCTGAATCCCCCTCCCACCTTCCACCCCATATCATCTCTCTGGATCATCCCCATGCACCAGCCCCAAGCATCTTGTATCCTGTATTGAACATAGACTGGCAATTTGTTTCTTACATGATAGTATACATGTTTCAATGCCATTTTCCCAAATCATCCCACCCTTTCCCTCTCTCACAGAGTCTAAAAGTCCGTTTTATACGTCTGTGTCTCTTTTGCTGTCTTGCATAGAGGGTTATCATTACCATCTTTCTAAATTCCATATATATGTGTTAGTATACTGTATTGGTGTTTTTCTTTCTGGCTTACCTCACTCTGTATAACAGGCTCCTGTTTCATCCACCTCATTAGAACTGATTCAAATCTATTCTTTTTAATGGCTGAGTAATACTCCATTGTGTATATGTACCACGACTTTCTTATCCATTCATCTGCTGATGGACATCCACTGGGCATACACACCAAGGAAACCAGAATTGAAAGAGACACATGTACCCCAATGTTCATCGCAGCAGTTTTGTTTGTTTGTTTGTTTTTTACTTATTCCAAGAGAGCACGACTTTCCTGAATTATGGTGTGTTTGTGTGGCTGAGCTGGTAAAGAATCTGCCTGCAGTGTGGGAGACCTGGTTTCAATCTCTATGTTGGGAAGATCCTCTGGAGGAGGGAAAGGCTACCCACTCCAGTATTTTGGCCTAGAGAATTCCATGGACTGTGTAGTCCATGAGGTCTCAAAGAGTCAGATACGACTGAGCAAATTTCTCTTTCACTTTTGCCATAGAAAACCCAATAAAAAGAGGGAAACCTGTTTTCATAGCTTGTGATGTGATTAAAATATGGATATAATTGTTGAGGCATCCCAACTTAGTAGTTCTGAATAACAATAATGCTTGACAAAAATACATTTTCCCCAAAGATTTGCCATTTATTGATACATGAGCTGAATTTGACCTGCACTCCTCTTTAAAAATCGGTAAGTTAATACCGAGTGAATCAAGCATACTAATATTAAATTGATTCCAGATGACAGAGTTTGAAATATATGATTTTCACAGACTCTAAATGGTTAGATTTTGTAACTCTGGGACAGTTACCAACCCATTCCCCAGGATCTTTTATCAATTCTGTGATTTCTTACATGATGTTATTTTTCTATAAGATCTAAAACACTCTTTCATATTAAAATGATTTATTGGTAAATAACTGGCATAAGAAGCTGAGGATTAAATTAAATAGATATATTTCATATAAAATGTTAGAACTGGCTCTGAATTCTTTTAGAGGCAAATATCTTTCATTTTTAAATTAGTCACTTAGTGTTGCTTTTTGTCATGCCCTTGTATACTATCTAGAAAGAGGTAACTTGCTCTTCCAAAAATGATTTAGAACGTAGGAAATAATTTCAGTGTATTAAGATATGAATATGCTTTTAAAATTAGGTAGTCAATGTAAATCAAATGCTTACAACTTTCTCTTTGCCTGTTTGATATCTGAGTAAGAATTTGCAGAAAAGGCTTGACTCTATGGATGAATTGGGTAAGGCAGTCTTGAGATGTCATCTGCTTGCAACTGTCTATAGGTCAGTTAAACAGGGGTACAAGAGACATTAAATTAAATGGGTTTTTCTAATTTATTATGTTCGATAAGGGCTAACTTCTTTGATTTTCCTGAACAATGTAGTATGTACCAAGTAAAAGCTTTTTCTTATCAGTATTAACATTGTTTACCATAAATTTGATAGAAATAGAGCAAAACGAAAGAATGTGATAGTGGGAAGAGCACAGATTTTGGAGTCAAGTAAACTTACAATAAGATTCTAAATCAGTTCCTGATAGTAGCCTTGCAGAAGTTATATGCAGACCTCGGCATTTAGTAAAATAGCTAATTACAACCATGTTGCAAAGTTGTATTAGGCTTAGTAATAGCAGCGTATCCAACTCCTAGTAGCCCCTCAATAAATGATGGCTACTGTTATTATTTGAATACAAAACTCTTTGGGGTCAAGTAAACTTACAATAAAATTCTAAATCAGTTCCTGATAGTAGCCTTGCACAAGTTATATGCAGACCTCGGCATTTAGTAAAATAGCTAATTACAACCCTTTTGCAAAGTTGTATTAGGCTTAGTAATAGCAGCATATCCAACTCTTAGTAGCCCCTCAATAAATGATGGCTACTATTATTATTTGAATACAAAACTTTGCATAGAACCAAGACATTTCTGTGGACCCTCTTCTCTTCCCTGTATGGCTTTAAAAGTCTGGAGAGCCTCCTATGGACTATCCAAATATTGTCATATTTAAATATCTGTATAATCAGTACATTCATTAAAATTTTAGAAAAAAATTCCATCTACTCAACTTTTCCAATATACTATTTATTTAAAAATGTCTGGCCCCATTTTGCTTTTTAGACATTTTCTCTTTAAAGCTTAGTTTTTAGGCTTTAGCCATTGCTTATAACCCATATAATTTGGAAGTATTTAGATACCCCACTCACTCAGTTTGCCTGCAACCATTAATAAAAACCATATTGTCTGTATAGTGCTGCATGCATCTGCGAGGGCACACACATGAAAGTTTGAAGAAAATCTCAGCACAGGATCAAGGAATATTTTTGCACTTTTATTCTCTTACTGCCAGCACAGCCTCTGCTTTTCTCCGATAATCTTTGTGAATATCCTAAGCCCACTTTCATTATTAAGCATTCCTCACATCTAGGCATATGACTTAAGTGCAAATTGATTGGAAAATTCATTTCACAGTAGAAAACCATAGGTAACTTTTAATGTCTTGGTGGACAAATGTGCCTTTTCCAGAAGGGTCACTCTTGTTACTCTGAGTGGGTTTGCCTGTGGTTCCTGTACCAGTTTTTACCTGGGTGGCATTGAGGAACCCAGCAGCATCCTCGTGCTCAGTGCACTGATGGACGTAAGGACACAGCACACCCTTCCTAGAACTCAAGCTCACGCGGAAACTGCTGTTGCTGGGAGATCTGGCTCGCTAAGTGTCTGCTTGCAAGGGACTGTGCTTCGGTGCTATGTCTCACTGAATTAAACAAAACACACATCATCATTGCTTTCTGACACTGTGATCAAAGTGAGCATGATCTTCCTTTCCTTAGCGATTACCAATTGCACAATCTTGACTACTTCTGGTTTTAGGTGATTCTTATCTTAACTTTATTTCATTGATCTGTTTTACTCATTTCGACATTAATGTGAAGCATACCTACTGGGAGCTGAGGGTTTGGACCGCATTTCAGACACTTTTAACGTGTTCAAGCTTAATGAATTTCTTGGCAGGAGAGTACTGTTATTCCCATTTTGTCTAATAAAAGAAAGAAATGCAGAAAGGTTTACTGACAGTTATAAAATAGACAGCCATGACATGAACCTGGGTCTTGACTGCAAGGTCAATGCTGTGAGGGACCCAGTGGTGCTTAAAACTCAGAGACTCATAGTCTAGTAAATGAGAGAAAGACAAACAACTAAAGGACTCCTTGATTCTTATTCACCTCCTAACCTTGTTCTTGTTTTCCATTTTATAGATTTATTTTTCTGCCTCCTCTAGAGTTCAGAGAATTGCGTTATGACAGTGTCAGCTGCTTTCATTCCTGATCCAGTACCTTGTAGATATCCATATATTCACCCACTCATTTTCTAGCCTGTATTTTTCAAATGTCTACTGTACCCAGTGGCTGTAGGCAAGTCACTCAACTCCTCTGCATCTCAGTTTCCATATCCATCAGATGGGAAAAGTAGTCTCTAAGATGAAGGTTTGTTATGAGAATTCCACAAGACTTATTTTGTAAAAGCATCTCACATAGTACCTGGCACATAGTAGCCGTTCAGTAAATTTCCATTCACTCACTGCTTAACAATGTTTTTAAACCCTGACAATTAGGAATTGTCTGACTGGGAATATTTTACTATGATTTAGGTTAATTTCTGTAAACGCAAGTGGTGAATGTTTCCATTCTTGAGAAGTTAAACCAGGAAATGGAGTCATGAGATTCATGATTTTAAGTTTAAAATACCCTGATATTCCCTCATTGAAAGTTATAAAATAATTGTCCTTTCCAGACTCATTTGCACTTGAAACCTGGGTTGAAATGTGGAAACAGTCTTCACAATTAAGTGCTAATTTATAGAAGTGGGAATCTGAAAATCACAGTGAGGTTGTAATGCTCATAAAGATGAATAGATGCCTCCTGGGAAATTTATGAACCTTAAAGACTAGGGGCTGAGAGCCCCTAGTTTCTTGGTATAAAAATGCTACAATTATTCATACACTCCCCTTACCTCCCACCCCTACCTAAGGCACTATAAATCTTATCTTGTAATATCAAAGTCAAGTTTATAGCACTTTATGTAGCAGGCTGTGGGATTATCACCCATTTGGCAAAAGACATGTTCCTGAGCACTTTGAGATGTACATCAGAGAGCCAGCCTCCTGGATGCCATCCTTCACCCCATGTAAAAGATGTGGAAAAGCTTCTAGAGCCCATGGGTCTTGGTGCCAATCTTCATGCATCACAGTTCATCTGTCATCGAGCTGGTTCTAGAATCCTAGCTTTTCAATTCTAACCCAACAACAATCAGTAATTTGATTCATTTAGTCATTATGGAGTACCTATGCCTTATAAAGAAAACTTGGATTGATTAGTAGGCCTATAAATGGCCTAAACATTTTCTAATTTTGGCTTTAAGTTGCTGGGTATCCCACAAAAGATAGATGTTTAAAGAAAATCAGAACTGTTTGCCTAGGTAAGCCATAGTGATTCCTATTGTTTTTTTATTGGATTTAATTAATTATTTCAAATATCCTGAAATGGCACATATTCTGAGCCTACCAAAAAATGTCTTTTTCTCAGCACTATGCAGCTTCTAATTGTTGAAACTAAATGGTTTTAGGAGTGGTGCACTTAATTGACCTACATATACTTCTTCCACTAGTGGCAAAGCACTATGAGAGGGAAGATTAAAAGATGATTAACTCTGACTCCAAGAATCTTATGGTTTAGTGGATGAGAAACACCTAAAGAAAGAAAAGGATATCCATTCATCTGACACTGGACATCTAAATTGCTTCCATGTCCTAGCTATTGTAAACAGTGCTACAGTGAACATATAAGGAAGTTGTGGTACATATACACCATAGAATATTACTCAGCTATAAAAAGGAACACATTTGAGTCAGTTCTAATGAGACAGATGAAATTGGAGCCTATTATACAGAGTGAAGTAAGTCGGAAAGAAAAACATAAATACTGTATATTCACACATATATATGCAATTTAGAAAGACAGTAAAAATGATCCTATATGCAAGGCAGCAAAAGAGACACAGATGTAAAGAATGGACTTTTGGACTGTGTGGGTGAAGGCGAAGGTGGGATGATTTGAGAGAATGATACTGAAACATGTATTACCATATGTAAAATAGATGACCAGTGCAAGTTTGATGCATGAGGAAGGGCACTCCAAGCAGTCCTCTGGGACAACCCAGAGGGATGGGGTGGGGAGTGAGGTGGAAGGGGTTCAGGATGGGGCAAACACGTGCATCTGTGGCTGATTCATGTCCATGTGTGACAAAGCCCATCACAATATTGTAAAGTAATTAGTCTCCAATTAAAATAATTTATTTAAAAAAGAAAAGGGTAAAGCAAGTTCTACAAAGTAAGTGCTACAATAGAAGGCAGAGAATGTGAGGTGAGTATTTGGCGAAGGGGTTAGGGAAGATGTAGGGTGAATGTGCCTCTTGACTTAGAAGGTTAAAATGACCCAGTGGCCTGAGATGCCCGAGAAGGTAAACTAGATTGATAGGAGCTTGAAGTTAGAAAAGCGTGGCCCTCCTTCAGGCACTTGCTCTTCGAGCACCAGTGCCATGTGCTGAATCTGCACGAACAGAGGCTGCCTGCTAGGAGAATTCTTAAAGGATTTCAGCACTGCAAAGGCCTGAACTGGATTATACTAAAATGGTTACTTGCAGAAGAGCATGGCAACCCCCTCCAATCTTCTTGCCTGGAGAATCCCATGGACAGAGGAGCCTGGCAGGCTACAAAGAGTTGGTCACAACTGAACTGACTTAGCATGCATGCATACAAAATGATTACTGGCTAACTCCAAGAATATGTAGAAGTTTAACTGGAGAATAGCAAGAATATTCAAGACTGGTGAGACCATGACAGGATAAAGACTGATGGATTGATGAGGGAATAGCATGATGAACGTGGAACCCAGAAGAGACTGACTCAAGGAAGTTCAGCCACTCCAGTTGTGCCCGACTCTTTGTGACCCCATGGGCTGCAGCATGCCAGGCTTCCCTGTCCATCACCAACTCCCTGAGCTTGCTCAAACTCATGCCCATGGAGTCGGTGATGCCATCCAACCATCTCATCCTCAATCTCCCTCTTCTTCTGGCTTCAATCTTTCCCACCATCAGGGTCTTTTCCAGTGAGGCACCTGGTCTCAGCAGGTGGCATTTTTCAATACCAAAGGAAAACCCTAGGTTCTGTGCAGTTGCCTGCTTTATTAGCAAGACTATGATCAGTGTGTACTCTTTTGGTAGAATCTGATAGATGAATGTTTGTGCACAGGAGTACATGCTTGGACATATGTAATTGACAACATCTTATAAGTGACAGGTCAGTGCCTGGCAACACACCTAGGAAGCCAGGTGATTGACAGGAAGTAGACCCCTAGCAGGAAAGCTCCAGCAGGGCTCATAGAATCTGCTCGCTGCACCCTGCTTCAAATCTCCAGACTGGAGCTTCAAAGTGCAAGAGTGATGACAAGGTTAGATTCAGACTGGCTCCTCTACTGACTGGGTGTGTGGTTGTGGACAAGTTTTTTCCCTTTCCTCTCAGAGGCTCTATTGTCTCAAGTGTAAATGTAAGGGTACCAAAAGTATGTAATTCATAGCATTGATGGGGATTTCATACAATCGTATTCATGAAGAACTTCTATATTACCTGATACTTGGGATGGCCAGTATCAAAAAGACCAGACTGACTCTCCTTCCTCTCAAATCTGAGCCTTCGTAGACTAGAAACTGATGAGGGTGTGCATTCAACAACATCCCATTGCTTTACACGTCCCCGTCCCGGGGCTCAGATCTCAGAGCTCATCCCACAGCCCAGGAGCCTCTGTGACTAGGCTGCACTCTGAGGCCAGCACTGAGGAAAAATGGTGCTTCCCGCGGCTGGGTGCAGTGGCCCACATTGGACTCCTGAGTCCAGAGAAAGGCTTTGACAACACCGCAGCCCTGTCAGCCTTTGCAGCAGATTGTCGGTGCAGAACACAAAAATGGAAATGACGTCAAATATCCATGAGAAGGCAGGACTCAAATTCAAAAGGACAGAGAAAGCGGGATGATGACATTATGTACAGCTGAGTGAAATAAGGGCAATTAGATGAAATTAATGGGCCTTTGAATTAAATTTGGTACATCCTCGCTCTCAGTAAGATTCCACTGTGGAGGCTGAATCGGGAATGGGAAGGGTCGCTCCTCTCCCCGGGTTTGTACCATGTTGCCTGCAACCCGCCCCCCCAGGAGCTCACACCAGAGCCCCCTCAGACCAGGGCTCCAGAAGCCCTAATTGCCACTCAGTCCCCTGTCTGGCTCCCGCTCTGCTGCACTGCCTAATCAGTCTTCTTTGACTTGAAATTCAATATCCCCTGCAGAAAGTCTGCAATGGTGCTTTAAAGTTATTTGCATCCACTCTGAGGAATGTTTTTAGTTCAAGTTCTAAATTGAGTGCCTTCGTGGTTTCAATCCCCCCGATAAGCAGGGCAGCTGGACTCTACAGCAGTCACACAGGGCCACATAAATAACTGACAGCATCGTAAATTTCTTCATGGCCAGGAGGAAACGGAAGTCACCAATGTGAGTCAGTAAAACAGTTAGACAACGTGAAGAGTTTTGTTCCAAAACAAGTAAGGCATGCATGCCTATCCTGATTTGTGGAGGGCCCTCTAGGCGACTAGCTGAGTTCCCAGTGGAAAGCACGCTATGATTTGGCTTGGACATACTCTGGACATAAGGGTAGAGCCATTCACCACCCCAGTCCCAGTACACCACCATACAGGACAGCTTGATACCATGCCAGGGAGATCAGTCTTATCCCTTCAACCCCAGGTAGCCTGCCAGCCCCCACTCTGCCTGATGTGGCGGAGACTGGGCAGCAAGAGGGAAAATGACTTCAAGCCCAACTTTCCTATTTCGTATTCACTTTGAGTAAGTAACACACATCTCAAAAGGGTGGGGAGCAGCAATAAGTGTCCTGTGGGTCACATGGCTGGCAGAGGACTGGCTGAACCCACCTACGCTCAGTCTGTCACTTCCTTCCCATCCCCCTTGGCCTACCACACTTTTACTGAACACACTGTGTTCAGTGGCTCAGTCATATGCAACTCTTTGCAGCCCTATGGACTGTAGCCCACCAGGCTCCTCTATCCGTGGGATTCTCCAGGCAAGAATACTGGAGTGGGTTTCCAGGTCCTCCTCCAGGTTATCTTCCCAACCCGGGAGTTGAACCTGAGTCCCTTGATGTCTTCTTGCATTGACAGGCAGATTCTTTACCACTGAGCCACCTGGGAAACCTCACATGTTACAATCCCTTCCTGCAAAGAGAGCCTTTGCTCCTAGATGGTGGACAAAGTGTATTCCCAGCATCACAATCAGCAGTTCTCGCCCTCTGCATTAGCCCTGTCTGTAGCCCAGTACTGCACAGCCAGCATCAGTATTTATCTCAAGGTGACACTTGTAATGGATGATTGCAGCACTTCTTAATCCATTTATGTAATCCTCTCTGCTTTGCTTGCAGTTATTTTCAGGGTTTTAGCAGCAATGAAATGGTTCCTTTCCCAAGACAGAGTTCATTTAATTTAAAACTGGATTGATTATAGCTAAACTTATGATATGTTTTTGCAAAGGAAGAAAAAAACAGCCATCAATTATGCACAGTAATTATTTAGCATTTATGCAGCTCCCACAGTGTCCTGGGCTCAGCATCTAAGAGTTGGGGTAAAATCCATGCCCTTGAGAATCAAAGGCATGCAGGGCAGAGCATGAGTCCACTTGCCATTTAATTTCTTATTTAAGGGGGTCATTGACCATATGGCCAGCATTTTAGCTGACTTCATGGGGTTAAGTGGAACCTTCATCCATTTGTGCCTTCTTTCATTTCTGTCTCATTCGGATGCATTCTACTGACAGCATCCTTAGCCTTTGACCTCTATCCCAAAAGAGTACTCCTTACTACTCCTCAAGCAGTTTTGGTTTAGGACTAAGACATTTAATGGGGCTAAAATCAGAGTAAATCTGATGACAATTGCCTGGCATCTGTGGGATTCCTCCTGCAGTCGCCTGACTGGTGACAAGGGAAGTGCATTCAGTTCCATCCCTTTCCTGGGATGGAACCCAGGAAAGGACAGAGGACTTTCCCCCTACTGCCTTCTTGTGAGAAGAGAGTCGTATACGTGCTCCCCTGCCAAAGGATTTGAATGCCAAATAGACGGATGATTAGATGGATTTTGAGACCACAAGTTAAAATATAATTTATATAGTACAATGATACAAATTTAACTCAAGTAAAATATTAGTAACTAAATTCTGAAAATGTAGTGTAATGCTCTTAATTCAAAGAAGTCCTGATAGACAATCCTCCAGATAATTATTTATATATAATAATGGCCAAAAAAGAAATAGAAGATACAGATCTGAAAAAAATTTTCTTTTTAAATTATTGACCATTGACTTTAAAGGGGAAACCTGGAGAAACTGAATCAAGATGAACGATAATAAGCAGACTGAATACCGGACACACTGCATTCAATACTTCAAATACTGCTGAAATAGTAAAGTTACACTACTTACATTTTATAGATGAAGAAACAGAATATAGAGGAGTCAAGTAACTTACCAACTAAAAGGAGACATAGCTATGATTTAAATGCTGCTGTAGATTAACTGCAGAGCCCAAGCACTTAACCACTACGCTATACTGCCATCTAGGATGCAACGCACAAATATGCATCATATTCACAACCTCCAAATTCCTTGTCCTTTGACATTTTGCTTAACCTTGGAGTTACAATGAAGCTAAAACTTTTTATTCATCACATGTACTTGTAGAATTTCACTGTCAAATCAATAAATCAGAATAATTCTCCCTAATGTGTCCCTGATATAATTCAAATAATATAGAGTAATGGCTTAGAGTCAGGAGTTGTTTAAAGTCAAGAAGATATATATATACATTTGCATGTGTGTGCACACACACACACAGATGTCTTTTAAGGTAAAAACAATTATTTTAAGTTGCTGAATGTTTCATTTTCTTTCATTGGAACTTTTTTTTTTTGCATTAGAAAGGTGCAAGAAAAATTGAACCAAGGTTTAGCTAAGGTTTTGAAGGTCTTTTTGTTTTCTCTTTGCTGTTGTTGATTTCTTTCTTTTTTGAAGGGGAAGATAGGATCAAAAGAGAAATTAGATTTTCCACCTTTGGTATTAGAAAAGGAAATGGCAACCCACTCCAGTATTCTTGCCTGGAAAATCCCATGGACAGAGGAGCCTGGTGGGTTACAGTCAAGAGAGTCGCAAAGAGTCAGACATGACTGATCATGCGACATTCACACTCACCTTTGGTGGGTAGTAGTTGAGGTCTCATGAATAGGGTCAATCCCTGGGTTAAGGCTGTCCTCACAGAATCTCCCCACCCTACTCCCAAAATGAATGCTAAGTGTTTATGCCACAGTCGTGCACTTGGTTACCCAATGCGTGTGTTTCTTACAGTTGACCTGGACAGGCTCAATGATGATGCCAAGCGTTACAGTTGCACTCCCAGGAATTACTCCGTCAACTTGAGGGAAGAGCTGAAGCTTACCAACGTGGTCTTCTTTCCACGCTGCCTCCTTGTGCAGCGCTGCGGAGGAAACTGTGGCTGTGGAACTGTCAACTGGAAGTCCTGCGCGTGCAATTCAGGGAAAACTGTGAAAAAGTATCATGAGGTATGCCGCTTTCAGAATTCCTTTGTTGCGGTGCTGCACTTGGTCCTTTAGCAGCTACAAAGCTCCTGTAATCTCTAGGGTGCTGGGGAACTGGGCCACTGCACTGTTTGTTCAGGTTTTTCACTGCACAGGGGCACCTCCCAGTGCGATGGCTGCAAAATTGTACTTAAGCTTAACTTGCAAAGGCAGGTCCCTGGGGAGGGTGTGGGGCCATCCTGAAGTAGGGATTCCTTTTTCTGACCCTTATTCATAATACACGTGTGGGTTGACAACAGTCTTGTTAGTATACACAATCAAATGCATGATGCAATAATTTGAGAGCTTACTTACAGAAATATAATGGGATTCATTTACAGCATATGACTGCAAATCTAGGTTACTTTAAGAGAATACTAAGAGCTAATCTTCAGTTCAGTCAACTCATTGAAAATGACTCAGGGTAAAAATAGCAAAGTATAAATTGTCAGAAAAGATACTTTGTCAGAGGCTTTTTCAATCTCTAAATATGGAAATATTATTCTAATTTTTCCTAAATATAACTGAGTGTTTTGAGGAATCAGCTCTGAAATTATGCAAAAGTAAACAAAAGTAAACATAGAGGTGTAAGAGAAATGAAAATTTAGAGAGCAGCAACTTTTAATGATAATAACAGGAAATACACGTAAGCCTTTACAATGTACCAGACGTTACTGTAAGCAGTCATTAGCTCACTTGGCAGTTTCTCCACGTGTTGTCAGGGGACTGCTGTTTGCATTCCCTTTTTATAGATGAATAAACTGAAGCCTAAGAGAGCAGTGGATCGACCAGTGTGACTTGGTCAGTAACTCAGAGAGATGGGCCCTAAACTGATCCACTGTTTCTAAAGTCTATATACTTACCAACGGTAACACTGAGCACTCTCATTTTAAATATTTAGCACATTACTGAAGATTAAAGAAAGTGTGGACTTAACGGGAGTTAGAGCTGCTCTTGACATTGACAGCAACCCTATCACTTCCTGATTATGCAAGTCACTAAAGTTTAGAGAGCCAGTTTTCATGTATGTGAAATAGGATTTATGAAATGGTATGATAACCCATACAGGGTGGCTCTGGGGAGTCAAAGCAGGGCATATGAAGTGCATTTTGTAAGAGGTAAAATACCATATTGCAGTATGTTAAAAATATAAAATATGAGCCAAGCACTATTATTAGGAATTATTGTTTGAACTGCTTTTCATCAATATCCGTCAAAACAGAAGAATAGATGGGGCTCCCTAAATAAGATCTCCCACTTTACACAACCACTTTGTTACCCTGAAAACAATAAAACAATAATCAGTTAAGGGTAATTACTGAGCTAAATGAAAAGGGATTCATCGTAAGTGGTATTTTCAACGTGGGAAAAGGAGCTTGGAGGCCACGATAACCTTGCTTACCTCAGATAGATGCAGACCCAATCTGAGATCTACATGAGCATGTTTCCTTAGTAGCAAGAACTTCTTACTCCACCTCACATTTTTCAAAGTAAAAAAAAAAAAAAATCTGTTCTCATATCCAGAGAATGCTGTTGTCTGTGTTCATTGTGTTTTATTTTTGTATGACCTGATGAACTCTAGATTGGACTTTTTCCTTTGTGTCTAAGAACCTGAATTTTGTAATGTTGAGTCATCCACTGAGGACAAATGCAGAATGCAATAATTTGGTTTGCGTTAAAATAAGCCAAGAAGTGACAAGATCTTTACCCAGTCTTTACTGTGAGGAAAACATATAAATTCAGGCCTTTGATGCTTTATTTTCATCTTGACTCTCCTCTCAGAAGTTGTAGTTTGATTTTTTTTTTTAATTGCTTATTGTGGAAACATAGAGTTAAACACACACCCAAAAGGGCCCTCACCTCCCAGACAGTTAACTCTGAAAGAATCTAAAGGGTCTTTTTCTTAGGCCTATTGTCTGTCTGCACAAAGACTGTTACCTGTAAATTTCTATTCACAATTAATATCTAAGAGGCAAAGCCCTTGATCTCTTTGTTCAGTCACATGAGTGAGTCTAAAATGAGGAATCTTTTTGAAACTGCTATCTAAAGCATCTCTGTGAAACGTGTCATGATATTTTTACTTCTCAGAGTCTGCTGAGCTCTGTGCAAAATCACTCTGCTGAGTTGTGGACAAAAGGACAAAAGAGCATCAATCACTTCATCAGTTACTGCACACCTGGCACACATACATTTAGGGGGTTGGCACGTTTTCCCCAGCCTCCTAAAATATCCCTGAAGTATGTCCCAGGCATCATTCTATCCAGTCCCCTGGAAAAGAGAGACTCATTCTAGGTCCAGAAATAGGGGTTGCTTGGCACAGTCTTGTGAGGAAAGAATCCTTGTCCTCTCTTCTGTTAGTTCTGTGCCTGTAGTCTTAACTCAGAAAAATGAGAAAACTGGTCTCCCCACCTCCTGGTTGAAACTGATGAGATGGAAAATGAGTTTTTATGAGAGATGAAACCCTTAAGGGGGTGCCACCTAAGCAGAACTCTATGACTCTCCACAGATATTTCAAGGCTCAACATTTAGGGAATAAAATCCAAGAAGTTAAATGTATAATTATAAAATTATCAATAATTAGAAATTATAAATAAAAGGAAGTTTCCTTACTCTTTCCCCAGGTCACATGACTTCTCCTTGTAGAGATCTGAGCATTTTGCACTGTGCAATAAAATGCTCCATCTGTACAATTCCCTCTTCTGAAAAGTTTGTAGGTATCCTGCTGAAATATTTTTCCTCTTTCCTAGCAACCATTCCTTCTCTTGGAATATATAGAATATAAAAATACTTTTGGTGGGGATTTTTTAAAAGGGAAAATTCCAGAAAACATACTCTGTAGACAATTAGAGGATGCTATTATTTTAGTTCATATCTTTGCTTCTTAATGTATAATGAAGGGATGTTCCCTAGAAATATATTGACCTTTTAGATTAATACTTACTATTGTATTTTTTTAAAACATTTGGTCTCCTGGCTATGTCCATTCAGTCAACAGCCAAAAACTTAGGAGGCAACAGAGAAAGACAAGTTAATGTTCACTATCCTACCTCTCATGATTTTGTCCCAATGCTGGCAAAACTGCATTATCTGTTAGAACTTTCTGCAGTGATGAGAGAGTTCCATATCGGTACTATCCAATCTGGTAGTCACTAGCAACATGTGGTTACAGAGCACTTGAAATGTGTGTAATGCAAGAGAGAAACTGAATTTTTAAATTTTATTTAATTTACACTAATTTGAATGTAAATAGCTGCACATGGTCAGGGGCTTCCATAGTGAACAGCATAAGCTGAGACACAACTAACTCTGTCTCTGACACTTAGAGCATCTAAACCGTTCCAGTCACTTGAACAATGGAAAAAATTACTGTGAATGACTTTTTAAACTTTACCTTAAATATATGAATTTTGTATTAAAAATTTGTTGCCCATTAACCATAAGAGGTAGCAGATATAAGCAGATATTTATACGTGAAACGAACGATTGATTGGAGATAATAAAATATTGAGATTTAGACTTGAGATCAAAGAATGGTACTTTTAATTTTTACATCTTTTAAGCATCTGTCATTGAAACAAATTTAGCTAAAATCACAAACTGAGACCAAGAAGACAGGAAAGCAATATTTTTCCAAAAGTTTCAACTCTATGACAAAGGCAGTGTACTTGAGGGTTCTGATTATAACAAAAGTCACAAAAATCTTTTTCTGGAAACAGCATTTCTAGAGCTTATGTAGAGTCTCCCTACTTCTTTCTCTTTGAGTGAGACCTTGAGAAGATTCTCTTGCAGCCTTTTCCTGTTCCTGTAAGAGACAAGACAATAGAGACAAAGCAAACCACACAACTGAAGAGAGGATATGTGGATTCACATGAAAGGCCACCTCAGACCAGCCACCTAAAACTCGCCAGGGCCTCGGGTTTCCTCTTTTACTCCCTATGATAACCTACAATTTTGAGTTCCCAGACAGATCTGAAATTATATGATATCTGTTCACCACTCCCTAAATCTTATCTTGCTGAGATTGTGTTCGGAATATAAACAAGTTGGTGGTTGAAATGCTAAGAAAATACAAAAGAACAAAGATGTGATCTGGAACATTTAATGTGTATAGACTATGTATAAAACAGTTATCCACTCATCATTAGTAACGCCTGTGCTGCTTATCTCTTGGGGATCTTGGGACAATGAAAACCTCTAAAGGCTGTAAAGCACTCGACAGATGTGGGTGGAATATCCTGAGAGTGTGGTCAGCCTGTTCCCTTCTGACTCCCTTAGAGCCTTGATGACTTACTGGTGCCGGCACCCTCTAAACACAGCAAAGTGCATACATCCTTTTCCTTATAGATATGGATTCTTATTGGCCTTCTTGCCAAAGCTGAGCAAAGCTGCCTTCAGGCGTGATACTCTCCAACTAGACAAAGACCCATTTGTGACACGAATGATACTCAGTGTTAATGCTGTGCCCTGAAACTTGGTGCCCAGCTCAGCTTCCATCATGCTTTCTGCAACTGGTGGGCTGAACATGTAGTCATTAATCCTCTAAAATACTGTCAAAATCATTTACCTAGTTATGTCCTCTAAAGGAAGAACTGTGGCTGAATACACCCCAGAGTGCTCACAAGAAAATTTCGATTATAAGTAAATGCTCACAGATGTCAAGATTGCATTTTCAACATTCATGAGGGTTGTATAGACCCACGTTATAAGCCCAGCCTTTAGTCACCCTCATAGCTAGCTTGTCGGAGAAGCATTGCTGAACTCTGTTAT
>SJYC01020300.1:0-45428 GCA_006408675.1 Madoqua kirkii | reverse complement strand
AAAAGAGAGACTCATTCTAGGTCCAGAAATAGGGGTTGCTTGGCACAGTCTTGTGAGGAAAGAATCCTTGTCCTCTCTTCTGTTAGTTCTGTGCCTGTAGTCTTAACTCAGAAAAATGAGAAAACTGGTCTCCCCACCTCCTGGTTGAAACTGATGAGATGGAAAATGAGTTTTTATGAGAGATGAACACCCTTAAGGGGGTGCCACCTAAGCAGAACTCTATGACTCTCCACAGATATTTCAAGGCTCAACATTTAGGGAATAAAATCCAAGAAGTTAAATGTATAATTATAAAATTATCAATAATTAGAAATTATAAATAAAAGGAAGTTTCCTTACTCTTTCCCCAGGTCACATGACTTCTCCTTGTAGAGATCTGAGCATTTTGCACTGTGCAATAAAATGCTCCATCTGTACAATTCCCTCTTCTGAAAAGTTTGTAGGTATCCTGCTGAAATATTTTTCCTCTTTCCTAGCAACCATTCCTTCTCTTGGAATATATAGAATATAAAAATACTTTTGGTGGGGATTTTTTAAAAGGGAAAATTCCAGAAAACATACTCTGTAGACAATTAGAGGATGCTATTATTTTAGTTCATATCTTTGCTTCTTAATGTATAATGAAGGGATGTTCCCTAGAAATATATTGACCTTTTAGATTAATACTTACTATTGTATTTTTTTAAAACATTTGGTCTCCTGGCTATGTCCATTCAGTCAACAGCCAAAAACTTAGGAGGCAACAGAGAAAGACAAGTTAATGTTCACTATCCTACCTCTCATGATTTTGTCCCAATGCTGGCAAAACTGCATTATCTGTTAGAACTTTCTGCAGTGATGAGAGAGTTCCATATCGGTACTATCCAATCTGGTAGTCACTAGCAACATGTGGTTACAGAGCACTTGAAATGTGTGTAATGCAAGAGAGAAACTGAATTTTTAAATTTTATTTAATTTACACTAATTTGAATGTAAATAGCTGCACATGGTCAGGGGCTTCCATAGTGAACAGCATAAGCTGAGACACAACTAACTCTGTCTCTGACACTTAGAGCATCTAAACCGTTCCAGTCACTTGAACAATGGAAAAAATTACTGTGAATGACTTTTTAAACTTTACATTAAATATATGAATTTTGTATTAAAAATTTGTTGCCCATTAACCATAAGAGGTAGCAGATATAAGCAGATATTTATACGTGAAACGAACGATTGATTGGAGATAATAAAATATTGAGATTTAGACTTGAGATCAAAGAATGGTACTTTTAATTTTTACATCTTTTAAGCATCTGTCATTGAAACAAATTTAGCTAAAATCACAAACTGAGACCAAGAAGACAGGAAAGCAATATTTTTCCAAAAGTTTCAACTCTATGACAAAGGCAGTGTACTTGAGGGTTCTGATTATAACAAAAGTCACAAAAATCTTTTTCTGGAAACAGCATTTCTAGAGCTTATGTAGAGTCTCCCTACTTCTTTCTCTTTGAGTGAGACCTTGAGAAGATTCTCTTGCAGCCTTTTCCTGTTCCTGTAAGAGACAAGACAATAGAGACAAAGCAAACCACACAACTGAAGAGAGGATATGTGGATTCACATGAAAGGCCACCTCAGACCAGCCACCTAAAACTCGCCAGGGCCTCGGGTTTCCTCTTTTACTCCCTATGATAACCTACAATTTTGAGTTCCCAGACAGATCTGAAATTATATGATATCTGTTCACCACTCCCTAAATCTTATCTTGCTGAGATTGTGTTCGGAATATAAACAAGTTGGTGGTTGAAATGCTAAGAAAATACAAAAGAACAAAGATGTGATCTGGAACATTTAATGTGTATAGACTATGTATAAAACAGTTATCCACTCATCATTAGTAACGCCTGTGCTGCTTATCTCTTGGGGATCTTGGGACAATGAAAACCTCTAAAGGCTGTAAAGCACTCGACAGATGTGGGTGGAATATCCTGAGAGTGTGGTCAGCCTGTTCCCTTCTGACTCCCTTAGAGCCTTGATGACTTACTGGTGCCGGCACCCTCTAAACACAGCAAAGTGCATACATCCTTTTCCTTATAGATATGGATTCTTACTGGCCTTCTTGCCAAAGTTGAGCAAAGCTGCCTTCAGGCGTGATACTCTCCAACTAGACAAAGACCCATTTGTGACACGAATGATACTCAGTGTTAATGCTGTGCCCTGAAACTTGGTGCCCAGCTCAGCTTCCATCATGCTTTCTGCAACTGGTGGGCTGAACATGTAGTCATTAATCCTCTAAAATATGTCAAAATCATTTACCTAGTTATGTCCTCTAAAGGAAGAACTGTGGCTGAATACACCCCAGAGTGCTCACAAGAAAATTTCGATTATAAGTAAATGCTCACAGATGTCAAGATTGCATTTTCAACATTCATGAGGGTTGTATAGACCCACGTTATAAGCCCAGCCTTTAGTCACCCTCATAGCTAGCTTGTCGGAGAAGCATTGCTGAACTCTGTTATTTGCATCTTTCTTACTGAGGACTGTATCTCAGGGCGTGGTATCGCTCCTTCCCTGACAACTCTCAGTCTCCCTTGAAACTACTACTTTCAAGTCGTGCAATTACCCAGGTAGAAAATAATATGTTTTCTCATCTCCAAATATTTTTGCTGGTAGTCACTTTAGGTTTCAGAAAGCTTGACTACAAGACCTTAAAAATCTTAACTGTATGCACATTTTTATAGCCTATAAGCATGAAAGAAATCATAAAGGAAAAATATGAAGCTTTTTTTCTTAAGAAAGTGTGTATACTGAATGCTGCCTGCTTTAAAAGTTGGGTGAATCATAAGTAAACTCTTAATGATTCGAGTTTATACAGTGCACATGTCCTGAAATATGTATTTGTGATCCTACATCAGCCATTAATTTGAAAACTATTACAAGGCCTTAACGACTTTCTTTAATATTTCCAATAAACAAGAGCCCAACTCAGCATGTAGCATTTCTGTCTAGTACTGTTTTATTACTGTAATAACTTCATGGCAATGATTCATTCAGTGTTTTATTGGTAACAAAGAGAGTAATTGTAGTAAATATCTTTTGTGATATGGTAATTTGCAAACTGAGCATCTTTGATTCTGTGTAGTGGTATGAAAGCCACCAACTGCTTCAGTCATTCACCATTTAATAAAAATCAACTTTCCCTGGCTTCATGTGGTTTTCCAGGTGGTGGAGAAGGGTCAAGAATGCCATTTTCACCCATAGGTGATAAGAAATGGCTGGCTGCTCCTCCATGGATTTTTATTTCGGTGTGTATGCTTGCAGCAGTGAATCACAGAGCAGAAAATAGGAAAGCGTTTTGTGAAGGTACCTATTAGTGAGTGTCCTACAGCGACTGTAATTAATTCAGTGGCTTCTTCCCTTTAAAGGTGAAAAGATAACCCAGAGACAGTTTGCTTTCTCAGATAAAGGCTTTTCATTTTTCTTTTAACTTTTTATGCTCTCTCAAATCAGCTTTGCTTTCTTCCTCCTTTCAATGCTGTGTACCTGAACCTAAGACTATTACATGGTCTGAAAGCTTTGAACATCAGTGCTGTGATCAGCCAGTAAAGCAGTCCAATTTCCACTTTGTTCAAACAGTGCTTTCCTGTCTTGCCTGGAAAAATGTCTGCCAATTCATTTTTCTCCTCTTATCAGCAAAACACATATATACTGGGCTAACTTGGCTTAATATAAAACACAGGGAAAATCCCTGAACAATCAGGAGACCAGTTAGAAAAATCTGGCCAGGTGCAGCTTTTACCCCAAAGCACACACTTTCATTTCTCACCAAATGAGGAAGCAAATCAACGGAGCACTGATTTTATAGATGTCAGTCTTGGCAACTTATTAGGCTTTGATAATGGTATTTTAATTTATTTTTAATATAAATTTATTTATTTTAATTGGAGGTTAATGACTTTACAATATTGTATTGGTTTTGCCATACATCAACATGTATCTGCCACAGGTATACACGTGTTCCCCATTCTGAATTCCCCTCCCCCCTCCCTCCCCATACCATCCCTCTGCATCGTCTCAGTGCACCAGTCCCAAGCATCCAGTATCATGCATCGATCCTGGACTGGCAATTCATTTCATATATGATCTTATACATGCTTCAATGCCATTATCCCAAATCATCCCACACTCTCCCTCTCCCAGAGTCCAAAAGACTTTTCCATACATCTGTGTCTCTTTTGCTGTCTCAAATAGAGGGTTATCATTACCAGCTTTCTAAATTCTATATATATATGTGTTAGTATACTGTATTGGTGTTTTTCTTTCTGGCTACTTCATTCTGTATAATCGGCTCCAGTTTCATCCACCTCATTAGAATGGATTAAAATGTATCCTTTTTAATGGCTGAGTAATACTCCATTGTTTACATGTACCACCGCTTTCTTATCCATTCATCTGCTGATGGACATCTAGGTTGTTTCCATGTCCTGGCTGTTATAAACAGTGCTGCAATGAACATTGGGGTACATGTGTCTCTTTCAATTCTGGTTTCCTCGGTGTGTATGCCCAGCAGTGGGATTGCTGGGTCATAAGGCAGTTCTATTTCCAGTTTTTTAAGGACTCTCCACACTGTTCTCCATAGTGGCTGTACTAGTTTGCATTCCCACCAACAGTGTAAGAAGATTCCCTTTTCTCCACACCCTCTCCAGCATTTATTGCTTATAGAATTTTGGATCACAGCCATTCTGACTGGCATGAAATGGTACCTCATAGTTTTGATTTGCATTTCTCTGATAATGAGTGATGTTGAGCATCTTTTCATGTTAGCCATCTGTATGTCTTCTTTGGAGAAATGTCTATTTAGTTCTTTGGCCCATTTTTTATTGGGTTGTTTATTTTTCTGGAATTGAGCTGAAGGAGTCGCTTATATATTTTTGAGATTAGTTGTTTGTCAGTTGCTTCATTTGCTATTATTTTTTCCCATTTAGAAGGCTGTCTTTTCACCTTGCTTATAGTTTCCTTTGTTGTGCAGAAGCTTTTATTTTAATTAGGTCCCATTTGTTTATTTTTGTTTTTATTTCCAATATTCTGGGAGGTGGGTCATAGAGGACCCTGCTGTGATGTATGTCTAAGAGTATTTTGCTTATGTTCTCCTCTAGGAGGTTTATAGTTTCTGATCTTCCATTTAGATCTTTAATCCATTTTGAGTTTATTTTTGTGTGTGGTGTTAGAAAGTGATCTAGTTTCAGTCTTTTACAAGTGGTTGACCAGTTTTCCCAGTACCACTTGTTAAAGAGATTGTCTTTAATCCATTGTATATTCTTGCCTCCTTTGTCAAAGATAATCTCTGGGCTTTCTGTTTTGTTCCATTGATATATATTTCTGTGTTTGTGCCAGTACCATACTGTCTTGATGACTGTGGCTTTATAGTAGAGCCTGAAGTCAGGCAGGTTGATTCTTCCAGTTCCATTCTTCTTTCTCAAGAGTGCTTTGGCTATTGAAAGTTTTTTGTATTTTCATACAAATTATGAAATTATTTGTTCTAGCTCTGTGAAAAATACCGTCGGTAGCTTGATAAGGGTTGCATTGAATCTATAAATTGCTTGGGTAATATACTCATTTTTACTATATTGATTCTTCCATTCCATAAACATGGTATATTCCTCCATCTATTAGTGTCCTCTTTGACTTTTTTCACCAGTGTTTTACAGTTTTCTATATATAAGTCTTTAGTTTCTTTAGGTAGATATATTCCTAAATATTTTATTCTTTTCGTTGCAATGGTGAATGGAATTGTTTCGTTAATTTCTCTTTCTGTTTTCTCATTATTAGTGTATAGGAATAAAGAGAATATTTATCATCTGCTCAGCTTCTTAGGAATCAGTTTCTTCCCCTGAATAGTTCAACCTCCAGATCTGGTTTAGTAGAGTTGGAAAATAGTGACTAATATTAGAGAAATTCTTGGCAAAGTTGCAGGAACCTGAGCTTTAAGCTCTTCCAGGGTGTTCTGACCAAATGTGGCATTGGAGGGCTTTCCTATCTATCGTTGCAGGGTATTTAATAGCCAGAAATGCAATATTCACTGCATTCATGCTTTGGTTACTTAGTTTTTCATGGAGAAGCAACAGTTTTTATTTTCTTTAGAGGTGAAGCAGGAGTGAACATGGGCTCAAGAAAGGAAAATATCATTATCACTCTGCTCTCAGTACTTGAAATTCTGTTTCAAAATCGTAAAAGACTTGCAAGTGATGCAAAGCATAGGCCACTTCATTGTGGCCTCTGGTTTGGTTTGTTTTGCATCCCTCCCCTTGTTGGAGGTTGGGGTAAAAGCTATGTAGGGAGGAGACAGGAAAGAGGCCGTGAATATAGGTTCCCATATTATGAGGTGGCAGCGTTACCCACCACAGCCACCGGAGTGCATCCCACGGGAAGCTTATTGTGTTCCCAATGCTGCTGACCAGAACAGACAGAACTCCACCTTCCAGGTAAGGGCACGCACTGTGCCATGTGGAGACAGACACGGTGACACCAGTCACTGACTCTGCAGCCTTAGTCTCTCTCTTCCCTTATCTGAAACAGTATTAGAAAAGTACCTATATCATAGTGTTAAAGTGATATGCAAAATGTTTAATACTTCCAGTCATAACAGTGTGTGGCATCTAACAAATACTCAAAAATGTTAGTCATTATTTTTGTTATCCTTGCCCTCAAAGCATTTGTTAATAGAGAGAAAGCATGTGTCATATGAAACTATGTGATTCATATGTATGTTCAGTGGAATTTAGGTAATGAGGATAATATAATGATCAAAACTGGCACTATCAGACTATCAAAACTGGCATTGGGACTAGCTTTACCATAGTCTGTTATTTTTGTGCCTCCCTCATGAAACTCTTCTAGGCCATCTCTTCCCACCCTATCCCCCAACCCCAGTGTGTACTCACAAAAGTACATATTTCCTTTTGAAGCTCTTCTCCAAATGGGACAAGGTATTTCACACTGTGTTATCAGAGCCCAGGTTCCTTACTTTACTGAACATTGAACAAATGACCTGCTTCACAGAACTCTTACGGAAAAACAGGCTAAATGTTGGGACTTACCTGGTGGTCCAGTGGTTAAGAATATGTCTTGCAATGCAGGGGACACAGGTTCAGTCCCTGGTCAGAGAACTAAGTTCCCACATGCTGTGGAGTAATTAAGCCTGCATGCCGCAACCGCTGAGTCTGTGCACTCTGGAGGCTATGTGCCACACCTAGAGGGTCTGTGCACCCCAGTGAAAGCTCCTGCAGGACCCAGTGAGTATACCATGCACCACAACTAAGATACAATGCAGCCAAGTAAATAAATATCACCCCCTCAGTGTTTTGAAAAGGCAAACGCTAAAGTAAAGTAGATGGGGACTGAGGGCTCTAGGCCTGTTTTCCTAGTAGATGATTTTGATTTGCTTATAACTTGAAACAGGTAACATAAGGATGAGGACATTGTTAGGAAGACAATCCAGTAGAAAAACTGGGGCAGGGTGTCGTGCCATGAAAAGTTATACAGCCTAGAAAATAAGATTTCCTCACATCTAATCTTCATCTCAGAGCAAAGAATACCAAGCATCAGGGCTCCATTTCAGTTCACACGTGTGCCTGCCACAGCTTTGAGATACAGAAGGAAGCTGCAGCTGCATTAGAGATGCGTTGGTCCTTGGGTCCTAGTGTGCTCGAAGCCTAGAGAACACACTGCTCTCAGGTCCCCGCTGACAAGCCCTGGCCCCTGGCCTCCTCAGTTCTCCAGCCTTACACTGTGAGTAAAGACGCCTTCTCTATGACAAGGTTTGTCTTGGGACAGATGAAATAGTGCATATGTGCAATTTTTTTTTTAACTACAAAATGCTGCATAGTTGTATGGTAGTATCATGCAGAGTTGAAAGTTGAAAAGGGAAAATAGAACAGAATCAAAAATTAAAGCTAACAGGAGCCTAAGAATATAAAGAAGCAATTAAGTTGACTATATGAAAAACAAGTATTTATGTATATTGACTTCAAATGAAGCAAATATTGAAGCAAATATTGAAATGAAAAAATTCACGTGAAGCAACATTTGAAGCAAATATTGACTTCAGTGAAGGCCACACTAGGGAAGAAGGGTTAGCGTCTATTTAAACTTAAATTTTTTCTAAATCAAATTTTCACCTATTAATGTAAAAATTTAAGGATGTGATTTATTCAAGAAAAATAAATGACCCAATCAAAAGATGGGCCAAAGAACTAAATAGACATTTCTCCAAAGAAGACATACAGATGGCTAACAAACACATGAAAAGATGCTCAACATCACTCATTATCAGAGAAATGCAAATCAAAATCACGAGGTACCATTTCACACCAGTCAGAATGGCTGTGATCCAAAAGTCTACAAGCAATAAATGCTGGAGAGGGTGTGGAGAAAAGGGAACCCTCTTACACTGTTGGTGGGAATGCAAACTAGTACAGCCAAAGAGAAATGCAAATCAAGACCACAATGAGGTACCACTTCACACCAGTCAGAATGGCTGTGATCCAAAAATCTACAAGCAATAAATGCTGGAGAGGATGTGGAGAAAAGGGAACCCTCTTACACTGTTGGTGGGAATGCAAACTAGTACAGCCACTATGGAGAATAGTGTGGAGATTCCTTAAAAACTGGAAATAGAACTGCCTATGACCCAGCAATCCCACTGCTGGGCATACACACTGAGGAAACCAGAACTGAAAGAGACACATGTACCCCAATGTTCATTGCAACACTGTTTACAATAGCTAGGACATGGAAACAACCTAGATGTCCATCAGCAGATGAATGGAAAGGAAACTTGTGGTACATATACACAATGGAGTACTACTCAGCCATTAGAAAGAATACATTTGAATCAGTTCTGATGAGGTGGGTGAAACTGGAGCTGATTATACAGAATGAAGTAAGCCAGAAAGAGAAACACCAATACAGTATACTAACACATATATATGGAATTTAGAAAGATGGTAATGATAACCCTGTATGTGAGACAGCAGAAGAGACACAAATATAGAACAGTCTCTTGGACTCTGTAAGAGAGGGAGAGGGTGGGATGATTTGGGAGAATGGCATTGAAACATGTATAATGTCATATAAGAAATGAATCGCCAGTCTAGGTTCGATGCAGGATACAGGATACTCGGGGCTGGTGCATTGGGATGACCCAGAGAGATAGTACTGGGAGGGAGGTGGGAGAGGGGCTTAGGATTGGGAACACGTGTACACACGTGGCAGATTCATTTTGATGTATGGCAAAACCAATTCAGTATTGTAAAGTAAAATAAAGTAAAATCAAAACAAATAAATAAAATAAAATATCCCTATAGAGCGGACAAGTGTAAAGAGAGAGTTCAGAGACAAAACAACAATCTACAAAGTTATTTACAATTTCACTGTGAGAAGTAATTACAGTTAAAATAAAGATCTTTGATTTGGGCCATAAGAAATTGTGTGTAATAAAATGAGAATTTTTATATTTTCTCTTTTTTTTCTCCTAAGGCTGGAAATAACAATGAGGAAGTAACTTTTTTTTGTTTGTTTTTTTCAATAGTAAATACTCAGTAAGTTTGTTTCGTGTTGAAGTACTACCAGTCTGCTCAGCTGTTATTCTTGTTTTCAATATTTGTTGTACCAAGTCTCACCAAGAAGGTCATTTTGGGGGATCCAGTCATACAGCCGAGTATTAGGTCCTAAGGTGTCTGGTTTTTTGCCACTGTATCTCCATAACACCTGTTAGAGTAAAGAAAATACCTTATTCCATAACTTAAACTTCACAGTTCTTGCATTAGAATTTTGTACAGGTTTAAAGACATCTAGATAAATGTCTTGTGTACGACAGATAAGGAAATAAGGATCAGAGATTTTAAGTAAAAACTACTAATGCATTGGCCTGAACAGGTACGCATGCATTTTACATACTTAATTGTTATGTTAAATCAAGTATGGCTGGCAATCAGATTTCACATATGATCCAATAGACAAATGAGATTTTCCTTGACAAATTTAACTATTTAAGAAATTGTTAGGTCGTCTTGATTCTATTGTCAAAATATTAGTGGCAAATTACTAATAATCTAAATGTTTATTTTGAGATGAGTTGGAGCTATCATAATAGTTTATTTTTCTTGCAGGATATGTTTGTATCAGATCTTTTAATTACTTAAGAGAACCATCAAATAGTTGACACTTTTAAGTTGCTATATGTACCTTTTGTGGAATCTGGGCAAGGGCTGATGCAATTGTATTGGCTCTTTCTTCTGTCATGTTAGTGATCATTGACCCCAAAGTAAACACCACAATACCATTTTCTCCAGAGCTCTGGACAAACTCTTCCATTTCCTATAAAAAAGAATTTGATCCATCACAAAAGAGGAACAACATAGCAAACATTACTTAAAGGGTGCCTACAAATAGCTAGAGAGAAAATCTAACCTTTTGAAGAATTATTAGAGTAGTGGCTTTTTAAAAAGTGTAGTAAAATACATGTGAGTAAATTTGCCATCTTAATCACTCCTATACGATTCAGTCAAGTCAAGTGTTAGTCACTCAGTCATATCTGACTGTGACCCCATGGGCTGTATCCTGCCAGGTTCCTTTGTCCATGGAATTCTCCAGGCAAGAATACTGAAGTGGGTTGCCATTCCATTCTCCAGGGAGATCTTTCTGACCCAGGGATTGAACCCAGGTCTCCTGCATTGCAGGCAGATTCTTTATCAGATGAGCTATCAGGGAATCCCTTATGGTTCAGTAGTGTTAAGTATATTCATGTTGTGCAACCAGTCTCCAGAAGTCTTCATCTTGAAAGACTGGAAGTCTAATCCCACTAAGAAACTCTATTTTCCTCCTTCTCCAGTCTCTGGCAAACTTCAGTCCTCTCTATGTTTCTACAAATTTGATTAGTCTAGATAACTTGTATAAGTTGATTTATTTAGTATTCAACTTTTTGAATTGTTTTATTTCATTTAAAGTTCATCCATGGTGTGCCATGTGTCATATTTACTTGTAATGGCTAAATAATGTTTTGTTGTTTGTAAATATCACGTTTTGTTTTTGGATTTATCTGTTGATGGACATTTGAGTTGCTTCACTCCTTTAGCTCTAGTGGATAGTGCTCATTTGCATGGTGTGCAAATAACTCATTGGGATCCTCATTTCAATTCTTTTTGGATATATGCTCAGAAGAGGAATTGCTGCATCATGTGGTCATTTATTTTTTGAGGAAACTCCATAATGTTTTAAGTAATTTTTTTTTTCACCAGACCTAATTTCCGAGGTCCTTTGGAAGGAAATGTGTCATAGGAAGTCAATTTTTACTATTGTGTGTATTTGGGCACTTGTGTGTATGCACAAGCAAGAAATGAGATAGAGCCAGTACAAGTAGTGATGAGGTGTGCTTAGTTACTTCAGTCGTGTCCGACTCTTTGCAATGCTATGGACTGTAGCCCACCAGGTTTCTCTGGGAATTCCATGGGAATTCTCCAGGCCAGAATACTGGAGTGGTTTGCCATGCCCTCCTCCAAGGGATCTTCCAACCCAGGGACTGAAGCCAGATCTCCAGCACTGCAGGTGGATTCTTTACCATCTTAGCCACCAGTAATGAGGAGATGCTGTTAAACAATTGCTGTTTAGACTAAGACTACTCTTAGACTCAGACTGTTCATCTGTAATGTTATTAATTACTAACATAGATTCTTGGAAGAAAGCTATACTCCAGAATTTATCTCACCCTTATTTTTTATTATAATTCCGCTAAATTTTTTTCCCAGGCAGAATTATTTTAGCATAGCCATTCATATTTCATTTCCATGGCTATTAGCACTGAAAAAAATTATGATTAGAATCACTTTATGTCTGTCATTCTATAGCTCTATAACCCTTGTTCCTTATCTTAAACTTTGTCAGTTTTCCTAACTCTCTCTATATTACTTATCAGTGACAGTGAGGAGTCTGGTATTGTAGTGTGAAGTTTCTGTGAAACAGTCTGATAAGGACTATTTATAATCCAACAGTCTCATACTATGAGATCTTTTATAACCCAGATGTGTACTTGTGTACTCACATTTTTGAATAACCTTATCGCTGATTTTGTTTACATATGACATCCTTTGCCATGAACTCATTTTGTGTAATTGATGTCACAGTAGGATTTGCTATGTGCAATGGCTTTGAGGGACCATCATCATCATTACCTCACTGAGTTTCCCAGGGAGCACCTTTCCCACAGTGCGAGAAGCACCTCAGGGCTTTCTGCAGCAGAGAGCTGGTCATTTTTTGAGTAGTCCACATCAAAAACTAAACACAGCTCCTGGGGAAGCTGTATTCATTTGGAATTGTTTCATAATTATTTTGTTACTTTGTCCATCACACTTTTCCAAGTAAAAAAATCATTGCTCTCTAAAATAATTCCACATCATTCGGTGCACTTTATTATAAATAAAATGTAGAGGCAAAATTTTCTTGGATATTTGATCAAAATCATATATTCAGTTTTAAAATTTCTGTTTTCTGTTTCAAACTCATTATTCTGTTTTTTCTGGAAAACAATGACCGAACTCTTTTACCATAAAATATTTTCTGATTGTAACTATTGTCATTAAACTTCTTTTAAAAAGTATTTTTTACAGAAAGAATAAGATTTTTTTCAAAATTTAACTTTGCTGACTATACTGTGTAGTACATTCTTTGAAGATATAATGTCACCCTGATATCAGTTTCAATACTAAGTTCACTGAACTTTCCTATGATTTAACATGGTCCATTCAGGTATTGTGTGTATTTCCAAGGACATGTAGCAGCTTTTAAAGTTACCTGTCTTCATTATTTTGTCTTATTCTCTTACTACCCAAAGCTGCTTATCTTTTCCACATATATTATAGTATTAGAAGTCCTAGTTAGAGTAACTAGGCAAGACAAAGAAATAAGACATCCAAGTCAGGAAGGAAAGAGTAAAATCATTTTTTTTTGCAAGTTATATGTATATTTTTAAATACAAAAAATCCCAGAGATTCAGCCAAAAACCTGAACTAATTAGCAACTTCAGTAAAGTTGTGGAATAGAAAATTAGCATAAGGAAATTAAAGTTCACATTAAAGTTGTATTAAATTTCACATTATATTAAAGTTGTATTAAAGTTCACATTATAAGGAGTTTCCTGGTGGTCCAGTGATTAAGAATCCATCTGCCAATGCAGTGTACATGGATTCGATCCCTCATCTGGGAACTAAGACCCCACATGCCACAAAGCATCTAAGTCCATGCACCAAAATGACCGAGCCTTTAAGCACAATGTACTTAAATAGCACTCAATATTATATGCTTTTTAGTAAGCTTGTTAAATTTGATTTTTGGAACATATTTTAATTTGCATTTCCATGATTAATAGTGAGGTTGGAAAAATGTCAGTTGGATTTCTGAATAATAATAATGAAACATCTGCAAAAAAGAAAAACAAAACAAAAAACAAACAAACAAAAAAGACCTATCCCATTCACAATTGGATCAAAAACTAGAAAATAACTAGAAATAAGTTTAACCAATGAGGTGAAAGATCTGTATAGTGATAACTACCAGACTTTGAAGAAAGAAATAGAATAAAGCACAAATAAAGGGAAAGTCATCTTGTGTTTATTATCTCAAGAGGTAATATTTTTAAAATATTGACATTACTCAAAACCAAAGGCATCATACCCCACAATTTCAAATAGTACAAAACTATGGTTTAAAACAATATGGCACAGGGCTAAAAAAGACAAATAGATCAGTGGAACAGAATGCAGGATCCAGAATTAAAGCCCTGCATTTACAGGGAAAGCCTTTGACAAAATTCAACATTCATTTATGATAAAAACATTCCAAAAAGCAGGCATAGAAGGAACATACCTCAACATAATGAAACCCATATATGATAAACACACAGCAAGCATTATCCTCAATGGTGAAAAATTTAAAGCATTTCCCCTAAAGTCAGGAACGAGACAAGGGTGCCCACTCTCACCACTACTATTCAAAACAGTTTTGGAAGTCCTAGCCATAGCAATCAGAGCAGAAAAAGAAATAAAAGGAATCCAGATTGAAAAAGAAGTAAAACTCTCACTGTTAGCAGATGACATGATTCTCTACATAGAAAACCCTAAAGACTCCACCAGAAAATTACTAGAGCCCAATTAACGAAATAGTAAAGTTGCAGAATATAAAATTAATATGCAGAAATCCTTTACATTCCTATACACTAACAATGAGAGAACAGAAAGAGACATGAAGAAAACAATTCCATTCACCTTTGCAATGAAAAAAATAAATTACTTAGGAATAAATCTATCTAAAGAAACAAAAGACTTATATATAGAATACTAAAAAACACCGATGAAAGAAATCAAAGATGACACAAATAGATGGAGAAATATACCATGTTCATGGGTCAGAAGAATTAATATAGTGAAAATTAGTGTACTATCCCAAAGAAATCTATAGATTTAATGCAGTCCCTTTCAAGCTACCAACAATATTTTTCATGTAACTAGAACAAATAATTTTACAATTTGTATGCCTTGAATAACCAAAGCAATCTTGAGAAAGAAGACTGGAACTGGAGAAACCAATCTGCCTGATTTCAGACTATACTACAAAGCTACAGTCATCAAGAGAGTATGATACTGGCACAAAGACAAAAATATAGATCAATGGAACAAAACAGAAAGCCCAGAGATAAATCCACATACCTATGGACACCTTATCTTTGACAAAGGAGGCAAGAACATACAATGGAGAAAAGACAATATCTTTAACAAGTGGTGCTGGGAAAACTGGTCAACCACTTGTAAAAGAATGAAACTAGAACACTTTCTAACACCATACACAAAAGTAAACTCAAATGGATTAAAGATCTAAATGTAAGACCAGAAACTGGAAAACTCCCAGAGGAAAATATAGGCAAAACACTCTTTGACATAAATCACAGCAAGATTCTCTATGATCCACCTCCCAGAGTAATGGAAATAAAAGCAAAAATAAATTAATGAGGCCTAATTAAACTTAAAAGCTTTTGAATAATGATAGAAACTATAAGCAAGGTGAAAAGACAGCCTTCAAAATGGCAGAAAATTATAGCAAATTTAGCAACTGACAAGAATTAACCTTAAAAATATACAAGTAGCTTCTACAGCCCAGTTCCAGAAAAATAAATGACCCAAACAATAAATGGGACAAAAACTAAACAGACATATCTCCAAAGAAGACACAGATGGCTAACAAACACATGAAAGATGCTCAACATCACTCATTATCAGAGAAATGCAAGTCAAAATCATAGTGAGGTTCCATTTCACGCCAGTCAGAATGGCTGCTATCAAAAAGTTTACAAACAGTAAATGCCGGAGAGGGTTTGGAGAGAAGGGAACCCTCTTACACTGTTGGTGGGAATGCATATTAGTACAGCCACTAAGGAGAACAGTGTGGAGAGTTTTTTAAAAAACTGAAAATAGAACTGCCATACAACCCAGCAATCCCACTGCTGGGCATACACACCTAAGAAACCAGAATTGAAAGAGACACGTGTACCCCAATGGTCATTGTAGCACTGTTTACAATAGCCAGGACATGGAAGCAACCTAGATGTCCATCAGCAGATGAATGGAAAAGAAAGCTGTGGTTCAGTTCAATTCAGTTGCTCAGTTGTGTCCGACTCTTTGCGACCTTATGAATTGCAGCATGCCAGGCCTCCCTGTCCATCACCATCTCCCGGAGTTTATTCAGACTCACATCCATCGAGTCAGTGACACCATCTAGCCTTCTCATCCTCTGTCATCCCCTTCTCCTCCTGCCCCCAATCCCTCCCAGCATCAGAGTCTTTTCCCATGGGTCAACTCTTCACATGAGGTGGCCAAAGTACTGGAGTTTCAGCTTTAGCATCATTCCTTCCAAAGAAATCTTGGGGTTGATCTCGTTCAGAATGGGTTGGTTGGATCTCCTTGCTGTCCAAAGGACTCTCAAGAGTCTTCTCTTCTTTATATCTGTGTTTCTTTTGCTGTCTCGCATATAGTTACCACCTTTCTAAATTCCATATATGTGATAATATACTGTACTGGTGTTTTTCTTTCAGACTTACTTCACTCTGTACAATAGGTTCCAGTTTCATCCATCTCTTTAGAACTGATTCAAATGCATTTGAAGTAAGTCAGAAAGAAAAACACCAATACGGTATATTATCACATATATATGGAATTTAGAAAGGTGGTACCGATATGTGAGACAGCGAAAGAGACACAGATCTAAAGAACAGACTTTTAGATTCTGTAGGAGAAGGCAAGGATGGGATGATTTCAGAGAATAGCATTGAAACATGTATATTATCATATGTGAGATAGATTACCAGTCCAAGTTCAATGCATGAAACAGGGCACTCAAAACCAGTGCACCGGGACAACCCTGAGGGATGGGATGGGGAGGGACGTGGGAGGGGGATTCAGAGTAGGGGACACATGTACACCCATGGCTGATTCATGCCAATGTATGGCAAAACCCACTACAATATTGTAAAGTAATTAGTCTTCAATTACAATAAATAAGTAATTAAAAAAACCCCTACATTTATAGTCAACTGAGAAACACTGGGCTGGAAGAAGCACAAGCTGGAATCAAAATTGCCGGGAGAAATATCAATAACCTCAAATATGCAGATGATGCTACCTTTATGGCAGAAAGTGAAGAGGAACTAAAAAGCCTCTTGATGAAAGTAAAAGAGGAAAGTGAAAAAGTTGGCTTAACGCTCAACATTCAGAAAATGAAGATCAGGGCATCTGGTCCCATCCCTCTATGTCAAACAGACGGAGAAACAGTGTCAGACTTTATATTTTTGGGCTCCAAAATCACTGCAGATGGTGATTACAGCTGTGAAATTAAAAGACACTTACTCCTAAGAAGGAAAGTTATGACCAACCTAGATATCATATTCAAAAGCAGAGGCATTACTTTGCCAACAAATGTCCGTCTAGTCAAGACTATGGTTTTTCCAGTGGTCATGTGTGAATGTGAGAGTTGGACTGTGAAGAAAGCTGAGTGCCAAAGAATTGATGCTTTTGAACTGTGGTGTTGGAGAAGACTTGAGAGTTCCTTGGACTGCAAGGAGATCCAACCAGTCCATTCTAAAGGAGATCAGTCCTGGGTGTTCTTTGGAAGGACTGATGCTAAAGCTGAAGCTCCAGTACTTTGGCCACCTCATGCAGGGAACTGACTCATTGGAAAGACTCTGATGCTGGGAGGGATTGGGGGCAGGAGGAGAAGGGGATGACAGAGGATCAGATGGCTGGATGGCATCACTGACTCGATGGATGTGAGTCTGAGTGAACTCCGGGAGTTGGTGATGGACAGGGAGGCCTGGCATGCTGCAATTCATGGGGTCGCAAAGAGTTGGACATGACTGAGAGGCTGAACTGAACTGAATTGGATATTTAACAAAGGAGGCAAGAACATTCAATGAAGAAACTGGATAAACACACATGTGAAAAAGTGAAATGGGACCCTTTTATTACACCTGTCACAAAAATCAACTCAAAATGAATCAGAGACATAAAATAAGGCCAAACATTATAACACTTCTAAAAGCAAACATTGGGAGAAAGCTCCTTGACATTGGTTTTGGAAATATTTTCTTTGGATACGACACCAAAACCATGACAAAGGCAAAAATCAACAAGTAGAACTACATGAAACTTCTAAGCCTCTCCACCATAAAATAATCAATCAGATAAAAATATACATAAAGAATGGAAGAAAAATTTTGCAAACCACATATTGAAGGGCTAATATCATATATATATATATATATATATATATTTATACATAATATGTACTTGTACATTGTCAGTGGGAATGCTTGTACATTGTAAGTGGGAATGTAAATTTACTAAGACACTATAGAAAACAAAATGAATGTTTTAAAAATTAAAAATAGGTCTACTTATGATCTGGTAATTCCAATTTATACACAATATGTATAAATATATATTATATACACGTGCTGTGCTTAGTTGCTTAGTTGTGTTCAATTCTTTGCACCCCATGGACTGTAGCTGGCCATGGTCCTCTGTCCATGGAGGTTCTCCAGGCTAGAATACTGGAGTGGGTTGCCATGTCCTCCTGCATGGGATCTTACCCACCCAGGGATCGAACCCAGGTCTCCCACATTATAGGCAGATTCTTTACCATCTGAGCCACCAGGGAAGTCCATATTATATAAACTTTTAGCAGGTGTGAGGTGATAGCTCATTGTAGTTTTGATTTGAATTTCCTTGATGATTAGTTATGTTGAGCATTTTTCACATACTTAGTGGCCATTTAGATGTCTTCTTTGGAAAACTGTCTATTTTCTTTTTTTCTCATTCTTTAAATTTTTCTTTTATGTTGTATGATTTATATATATATGTATACATATAGATATATATATAGATCTTCCTGACCCAGGGATTGAACCAGGGTTTCCTGCATTGCAGGTGAGTTCTTTACCATCTGAGCCACCAGGGAAACCATATATATATATATACACACACATATATGAGTTACATGTATATGTAACTCATACAATACAACAAGGAAAACTTAGCTAAAGAATGGGGAAACAAATAAAATAGACAATTTTCCAAAGAAGACTTCTAAATGGCCATTAGGTATATGAAAAGATGCTCAACATCACTAATTATCAAGGAAATTCAAATCAAAACTACAATGAACTATCACCTCACACCTGTTAGAAGTTTACCTCCAGGAGGAGAAAACTCTTGGTGAGAATGTGGAGAATAGTGAATGCTTGTACATTGTCAGTGGGAATGTAAATTTATAAAGACACCATGGAAAACAAAATGAATATTTGTAAAAGAAATAAAAATAGGTCTACGATATGATCTGGTAATTCCAATTTTTGGTGCATATCCTGAAGAGATAAAAACAGGATAGCAAAGAGATATATATGCTCCTATGTTTGTGAAAGTCCACTCAGTCATGTCTGATTCTTTGCCATTCCCTGGACTATGCAGTTTACCGAATTCTCCAGGTCAGAATACTAGAATGGGTAGCAGTTCCATTCTCCAGGAGATCTTCCCAACACAGGGATTGAACTGGGGTCTCCTGAATTGCAGGCGGACTCTTTACCAGCTGAGCTACCAGGGAAGTCCAAGTTTATCATACCATTATTCACAGTAGCCAAGGGAAAGAATCAAGTATCCATCAATGAGTGAATACATATACAAGATGTGTATTCAAAATACACATACACACACACAGAATGCGATGTTATTCATCCATGAGAAAGAAGGAAATCCTGCCATTTTTGACAACATGGATGGGCTTTGAGGGCTTTATGCTAAAACTTGTGTTTTCATTCTAATTTTATTTCATTCTTATAATGAAATGCACATTGTGACATACATTTTGAAAGTTGCAATTTTAACTTATATTTTTATCCTACAAGAAAACTGTGATCTTATTATATTTTCCAAGTAAACCTCATATTATAGCTGATTTAGTGTAATTAAGTATTGTTTGATAAAATGATTGACATGGTATGATATGTATACTATAATTTATTTAATTATTGCTTAATTTTGGATATTTAAATTACCTATAATAGGCTCTTAAGAAATTATTGCGTAGAATTATATACCAACAAATTACATTACCAAGAAGAATGAATAAATTTCTAGAAACACACGGTCTATCAAGACAGAATCAGGAAGAACTAGAAAATCTTTACAGTCATAATAGCTAAAGATATTCATTTAGTTTCAAAAACATCCCAATGGAGAAAACCCCAGGTCCTGAATGGTTTCACTGACAAATTAGATGAAATATTTAAAAAATAATTAATGTTAGTTCTTCAAAAACTCTTCCAAAATATTAAAGAGAAGAAATACTTCTGAAACTCATTCTACAAGACCAGTATTACCTTTATACCAAATCAATATGGATATGAATACATATGCAAAAATTCTCATCCAAATATCTGCAAGTCAAATTCAAGAACACATTGAAAGAATTACATACCATGACCAGATGAGATTTATTCCTGGGATGCAAAGGATGGCTCAATGTAACCAAATCAATTAATGTAATATATTCCATTAATAAAATGAAATTTAAAATAACTTGTTCATGCTAATAGATGTAGAATAACATTTGACAAGATGCAACATTCTTTCCTGATAAAAACTGTCAACACTGTGACTGTAGACGGAAGATATTTCAACATAAGTCATATATAACAAACTCAAAGTTAGCATCATGTTCCATAATGAAAATTTGAAAGCTTTTTCTCTATGAGGAACAAGACAAGGATGCCCACTCTCACATTCATTACATATATTATAGTATTAGAAGTCCTAGTTAGAGTAACTAGGCAAGACAAAGAAATAAGACATCCAAGTCAGGAAGGAAAGAGTAAAATCATTTTTTTTTGCAAGTTATATGTATATTTTTAAATACAAAAAATCCCAGAGATTCAGCCAAAAACCTGAACTAATTAGCAACTTCAGTAAAGTTGTGGAATAGAAAATTAGCATAAGGAAATTAAAGTTCACATTAAAGTTGTATTAAATTTCACATTATATTAAAGTTGTATTAAAGTTCACATTATAAGGAGTTTCCTGGTGTCCAGTGATTAAGAATCCATCTGCCAATGCAGTGTACATGGATTCGATCCCTCATCTGGGAACTAAGACCCCACATGCCACAAAGCATCTAAGTCCATGCACCAAAATGACCGAGCCTTTAAGCACAATGTACTTAAATAGCACTCAATATTATATGCTTTTTAGTAAGCTTGTTAAATTTGATTTTTGGAACATATTTTAATTTGCATTTCCATGATTAATAGTGAGGTTGGAAAAATGTCAGTTGGATTTCTGAATAATAATAATGAAACATCTGCAAAAAAGAAAAACAAAACAAAAAACAAACAAACAAAAAAGACCTATCCCATTCACAATTGGATCAAAAACTAGAAAATAACTAGAAATAAGTTTAACCAATGAGGTGAAAGATCTGTATAGTGATAACTACCAGACTTTGAAGAAAGAAATAGAATAAAGCACAAATAAAGGGAAAGTCACCTTGTGTTTATTATCTCAAGAGGTAATATTTTTAAAATATTGACATTACTCAAAACCAAAGGCATCATACCCCGCAATTTCAAATAGTACAAAACTATGGTTTAAAACAATATGGCACAGGGCTAAAAAAGACAAATAGATCAGTGGAACAGAATGCAGGATCCAGAATTAAAGCCCTGCATTTACAGGGAAAGCCTTTGACAAAATTCAACATTCATTTATGATAAAAACATTCCAAAAAGCAGGCATAGAAGGAACATACCTCAACATAATGAAACCCATATATGATAAACACATGCTAATGCAGGGGACACAGGTTGGATCCCTGATCCAGGAAGATTCCCCAGGCCGCAGAGCAACTACGCCCACGCACCACAGCACTGAGACCACACTTTAAAGCCCAGAAGCCACAAGTAACAACTACTGAGCCTGTACACCTCGAGTCTGTGCTTCTCCACAAGAGAAACCACTGCAATGAGAAGGCCATGCACCACGATGAAGAGAAGCCCCCACTGACCACAACCAGAGAAAGCCTGTGTGCAGCAGTGAAGACCCAGGGCAGCCAACACACACACACACACACACACACACACACACACACACACACACACACACGTAATAATTCTAAGTCTTTCTCTAAGCTTTCTTTGTATTGTTTAAAAAGTAACAAAAGCAACTGCTAAGTTGCCTCACTGAACTACCTGCTGAACTATCTGGCAGTGGTAGTCAAACCAAGTGTCAAAATGCATTAAGCAATGAGCTCTTTTATAGAATTTAAATATGAATTTTATAAGTACACTAAGAATGCAAATCTTCTATTAAAAAAGTCATTTTAAAGAGCAGAAAAGGGCGAGGGCATATGCAAAGGTCGCTCTCACACGTATTAATTCAATATGCCATTGATGGGCAACTTCCGTTGGTCCAAGCTTGAGAAACTCCCAAGTCTCCCCTAAGGCCCTTGGGGAAAGCTGTTGGCTTATGTGAAGATTAAACTGTCAGCTACAGCACTGTCTTCAAGGCGTCCTCTTTATAGCCTATGGTAGCAAATAAAACAGATGAAAAGAAACCAAATTTACAGAACCATTTTAATCTGGTCTGTATTCTTTGCTCTTTATAGATCTAGAAGTACCAATGGTTTTAGGTTTGCCACACATACAGCATAAAACTAAAATACCCTCTATAAAGATGTTTTCTTCCACTAGATTTATGATTTCCAAAGTATTAGCCATGTGGCATCTTAACAAAAACACAGCATAGAGATGCACGTTACAGCCGTCCTGGCTGTCTCAGGTTTTGTTAAATGGGCTGGTAACTATCACTCCACCTCCACCAAAAGCCCATGAGCACCCAATTCAAGAGGAGTTAAAAGCTTTTTAAATGTCTATTTAAGAGACTGGATTAGGAAAGAGTTGAGGAGGAAGATTAACTGTGGTCGTTAACACCCCTATCATTAACAAGCCATGTCTAGGCAACACCAACCTTATTAATAGAGAGGAGTGTGGAAGGAGGAAATACTTCTCCCTTGGCAAGCACAGTTCGTTCTCCATCCTTTAAAAATCAAGCCATGGCACTGCTTCCACCAGTCACAGAATTATTCTGGGGCAAAGTATCCTATTTGCTGACTATCTAACCCTCCTGCACCAGCAAGCAAGGGAGGAAAGAGTCTTTTCTTTTAGATCAAAGCATATACATTATAAATGGAGATAAAGGCTACCCTATACATTTCCTTGTATTGTCCTCTAAGCTCTGACCCCATTAAAAAATATAAATGCATACTGACACATATATATGGAATTTAGAAAGATAGTAATGAGGACCCTGTAAGTGAGACAACATAAGAGACACAGAGGTATAGAATGGACTTTTGGCTTCTGAGGGAGAGGGAGAGGGTGGGATGATTTGAGAGCATGGCACTGAAACATGTATACTATCATATAAGAAATGAAGTGCCAGTCTATGTTCAATGCAGGCTACAGGATGCTTGGGGCTGGTGTATGGGATGGTCTGGGGAGATGGTGTGGGGTGGGAGGGGAGAGGGGGCTTCGGCATTGGGAGATCTTGTACACGTGTGGCTGATTCATGTCAATGTATGGCAAAACCATTACAGTATTGTAAAATAGAATAAAGTTTTAAATTAATTTAAAAAAGTAAAATTACACTAAAAAAGTATTAATATGCAAACATTTTAGTGGAACATGATCTATTTTGAATTCTAAAGGGTATTATTCGATATAGCTTAACAAATATGTAAGAACATACACACATTTTCAGTTATTTATGACCACTAAGGAAGCAAGATGTCTTGCCTCACCCGCATGCTTAGCCACCCCAGCATTTTCGGGCGCGTGCTGGGTCCTTGCTGCCGCACACGGGCCTTCTCCAGCTGTGAGCAGGGCCTGCTCTTCAGCGGTGCAAGGGCCTCTCACTGTGGCGGCCTCTTGTTTACAGAGCGCTGGCTCCAGGCATGGGCTCCATGGTTGGGGCACAACGTTTAGTTGCCCTGTGGAATGTGGGATCTTCCCAGACAGCTGGCTGGCAGATTCTTAACCCCTCTCCGGGGAAGTCCCCATACCAGCATATTAGGTCACAACTGTATTCGTTGTCCTGTCTGCAGAGTATTTTCTCAGCATTGTATTTATCCATAACACATGCTTTAATCAGAAGACTCTTTGTGATATTAATAATATTTGGGGCAGCACAAAGCAGGCCCTTAGAAAGTTATCAGTAAACACGTGCTCAGACACCTGCACTCCTCATGACCCTGCACACAGGTAATGCAGGAGGCATTACTCTGTGATCAGTGGATTCCATTACTTTAAGGAGTCGGTGATTGTCTATAACAATATTTGTACTTGTGCATTCTAATAGTGAGCCCATAGATTTCACTGGATCCTCAAAGGCTTAAGAACCAGTTTGCATAAAGAGAATAAGTGGTATGTAATTGAGTTAAATCCCAGGTACTTTCTAACAGGAAATGCTTCTTGTCCTAGGTGTTAAAGTTTGAATCTGGCCATTTCAAGAGGAGGGGCAGAGCGAAGCACATGGCTCTCGTTGACATCCAGCTGGATCATCATGAGCGGTGTGACTGTATCTGCAGCTCAAGACCGCCTCGAAAGAGACTGTGCATGTACTTTCATTAAACACAAAAGAACCTTTATTTTAAGCAGGGTGTGGTAAGAGATCCCTTTCCCACCAGCAACCGAACTTACTATTCGCCTGAAAAGCAATGAATACAGGTGGTTGCTGACTTTCAATCTAGCTTTGTTAGTGCCATGCCCAGTAGAAAGGTGTATCATCAACCTCTATATCCAAGAATATAGGACTGCATTTAATAATAGTGTCTGAGGATATATGTCATCTCCATGTCTGTGTAAATAGACCAAATGGTTTACTCAGTATATATAACCAGGTACACCAGAGCTTACATATGGTTTAATTATTTAGACTCTTAAAATCTGACAAAATATGGGACATAATAAATACATTAAACATGTCTTTGGAAGATTTGGAAGATTAATTTGTTTATTTTTAAGTTTTGAATCACAAAACAATTTTGGATCTTGCTCTTTTCAAGAAAGCACCTTTTATATTAAAAATCCAATAAATGAGCATTTCTTGCACATACATCTTAATTATAAAAAGAAAGAAATATGGTTTCTGGGAAAAGATACATTCCTAGCTGTTTTTCTCATGAGATGTACTACATACTTAGCTATATAGACAATAATTACCTGTCTCCAAAAGCATGTCATCATAATATAGGTGCTTTAGAAATAAAACCCTGAAGTCTTCTCTTAGTATCTTGCTGAGGCATGCAAACTCATTAACACCTGTCTTCAAAAAATTCTCACAAGTTTTATTATTTTTATCCTATGAGAGAAAATGTATAAGCTGAAGCATAATTTTCAATTGTTTCTTCTCAAAACCTCTCCACAAAAGTAACTCCTTTGGAGAATGTCATGGGGACTCTGTATGAGCCTTTCAAAATAATGCTCACTGAAAAGTTTGAAAAGTTGAAAGTAAAAAAATGTGAGCATTGAAATATTAACATAACTGGGAGTGGGATGGAATATTTGATTGGGATTCATATTTGATAATGACTCATACTCTCCAGATTATGCCAATTAATTTTATGATCTTGCTTTTGTGTTCCTATCTCTTCCTATCTCTCCCATATATATATATATCTGTTTATGAGTCATTATGGGCTTCCCTGGTGGCTCAGATGGTTAAGCGTCTGCCTGATGTGGGGGACCTGGGTTCAGTTCCTGGGTCGGGATGATCCCCTGGAGAAGGAAATGGCAGTCCATGCCAGCACTCTTGACTGGAAAATCCCATGGATTGGAGGAGCCTGATAGGCTACAGTCCATGGGGTCGCAAAGAGTCGGACATGACTGAGCGACTTCTTCAGTCTTCAGTCTTCAGCGTGAGTCATTATTAAATGAGACAACGTATATATATGCAATTGCATTTTATATTTGGCAAGCCATCATGGACTACTTATAGCCCAGAAGCTTTTGTGCATTAAAGCAACCCAATTTCATTGACGTAAATTCCTGTGTACTCACTGTTCAGTTCAGTCGAATTCCTGTTTCTGAACCAAGTGAAAGGAGACCTGGGATCTCTGGTTCTTTCCAAATGTGTGGCACTTGTTCTAAGAAGCCTCACTGCAATTTGTGAGAGCACAAGGTTGGCCCTGCTCTACCCTAGGAAATGGTTTTTGCATTGGTAGTTATTATTGGTACTTAGAGTAATTTTTCCTCCTTGGCTCCTTAATGTCTGTTCAGGCCTCAGGGACTGGCTGCAGGCATAGGAAGTGATTCATCATTCTCCAAAACAAGACTCTAAGAAAGCAATATTGAAATCAAGATAGCTCTGGAGCCGCTCAGAGAGAAGGACATTTTTCTTCTCACCTTGAAAGAAAAAAGGAGAGCTGGTTTCTTCCCTGAGTCCAGGGCCCTACTGAACACAGACAAGTCGAATGAGGGATGTGTAACTGGGGCTCATTAAGTCTCAGTGTCAGATGAGCAGCCTATATATATTTGGATTTCTGAGCATGATGCTTTCAGGACCAAGTTCTCAAGTATCTTTAGGAGCTCATTTCTGCTCAGCTCTTTGAAAGATCAATGCTTATTGAAGATATTCCTTCAAAATTTCCCTGAAAGTGTCCTGTGTTTTTACCTCAAAGGATGACTGGTAAAAATAAATACTCTATTGTTGAGTTGTCCGAAATCTAGAGTGCAGTCAGAAAGAGCACAGCCAGACCCTTTAACAATCAGTAACCATTCTTTCCCTGCAAGCCTCTTGAAAGCTTCCTGTGAAAACATAAGATTGCTGGACCAAAACTAAAATTTGAGTTATATCACTCTAACTTGCTCAACTTTAAGTATGAAAAATTAGAGTGTTCTACCCAATTTTCAATAAACCTTCCAAGCTGCAATAACCAGGATGGTTTTCAGTTAAAGCCCTATCTCAACTTTTTATTTATTAGCTGCCATGTAAGCATGCAGTCTCACTCACTTCTTTTTTTTTTCTTTCCTGAGTGTTTTATTAAAACTTCTCCCTTGGTTATCTGTTATCTATTGCACTTCCAACATGTAGCCAATAAATCTGCTTCATTGCCATCAAAGGAATAAAAAGCTCACCGTACAAATTACATTTCAAAACAAATCCTAATAAATCCTCATTTCTGTGTGGCTCACTCACCTGGAATAATGCCTTCTGTTCAGTATGTTATAGGGCAGAGCACTTTCATAAGGAGAATTTCTGGTTTTTTTGTTGTTGTTGTTATATTGGTAACATGCAGCTTTTTCCTCTCATAGTGTTTTCTGTAACAAATGTAATTTGCCTCTTACCTTCATGAAAAATAAATATTGCTTACAAACAAAGCTACTCCATTATTTAGTACTCAACTGCAGTTTTAAAAGGTGCACAATGATACAGACTTACTTCCCCAAATACATGCAGCTGTCTGACAAGGATGGGGGCGTTCTGCAGCCCTGGTTTTAGAACATTGTTGCCTGAAAACAGGCTTTTACCCTGTCCCTTCCGGAAGCCACCGGAAACCGGAAATGGAGTGGGATTTCAGTTGTGGTTTTTCTTTTGCTGCTCTTGGTGCTTCTTTGTTTGACTGTTTGTCTCCCTGCAGGCTTTTAGTAGAAGATATCCTCCTCTGACATTTTTGCTTTGGCGAGTCCACAGGCTCTCTCCTTTGGGACTGAAATCAGTACCGTTGTTTGCCCTCACACCTTCACCCATCTAGATGAACACCACAGTTGGTGGGTCAGTGTTAATCAGATTTTTTTTTTCCAATATGAGTTTATTTCATTTTTTAGAACCTACGCCCTCAACAGAATGCCTAAACCTGCAAGATACTTTAATATGATCCTGAATATTTCAAAATACTAGATTTGAAGATCACATATAGTTTTCTCTTATAACATGAATTCTTTCAGTAAATTACAAACCAAACCATGTAAAATCGTGTGAAGGCAGATGATCAATCTGGTAGCATTTGTAAGGATTCTTGGGAAGTGATCTGTGGGGACTGGGGGGCTTTTCCTGCCAGCAGGTGAAGATTGAAAGTATCTTAGCGCATCAGAGAGAAAGCTAGAAGGCCTTGGATATAGTGAGAAATCTGACACTTTCTGGACCTGCTTAGAGGCTACTCTCCTACAGAGTTTGGAATGTGCCTTGTTGGTGGGGGAGGCGGAGAGACAAAGCCTAAAGAGAGCTCATCTTGCTGTAAGAACTTTTGCTTTTGCTTGCAGCCTTGGTCTTCACCATCCCACTGAAGACTGGCAACTGCACAGTGTTGGGTGAAACTCTGCCACTTAGTTCAGTAGTGTTGGGTTTTGGGGAAAAGGGAGTAGAGACATGTATTTTGTGGCAAGAATCAATTTTACCACTGGAAATATCAGCTAACATGGAGTCAAAGTATGGGGAAAAAATGGGCAAGGATAGGTAGAGTATTTTATTTATATAACTTGGATTTTTATGACAAAAATTATACTAGTCATAGATATATAAGCAGTATTTTAATGCAGATACACTAAGAATGTTATTTTATTTCCTGAAATGCACACATGTCCAGTTTCCTATTAAGAGTAACTCAATAGATGTCCAAATTGTTCATATTTTCCTAGGGTCCTCTGGTAGAATACTATGTTCATAGATTAGTATTCAAGCCTGAAATCCTAGGAAATACAATTTTGTTTATTGATAGTTCTGATCAAATATGTTGGAAGAGAGAATATTTATAATTCATTGGTTTTATTAGCATTCACTTAAATTCTATTGTTTTTAATGATCAACTTAAAAACTACATAGGCCTTTAAATTTTAACACACTGAGATATCTCCTGGATATTGTAGTTAAACATCAGCAATGGATAAGCAGCTAACCACTTAATTTAAGATTTTGAGCTTTCTGTGCTTCTTACAGTTCAGAATTTACAAGTTAATCTTTATCTTTTTAAGTAAACTGTATTTGTATAGATATCTCTAAGAATTATTTAGCAGAACACATTAGAAGAGAGTATGGAGCTGCGTCCATAATAAATGCTAATATACTCAGTGCAGCAAGTGATGGGCCAAGAAATCTTCATTTTCTAATAAAGGCATTTGATTTTCTAATTATTTTAAACTGCTAAGTGCTGGTTTCCAGGCTTAGTGGCCAGGAACAAAATGTTAAAATCACCCTTGGGTTCAATTTATATTTTAAATAATCCCTGGTATGCAAATTCTCTTGTAAGTACTAAAGTCTTCAGGTAGTATTCATTAATCTCCATTTTTGGTTGAGGAAATATTACAAATTCATTCTCTTCTGGTATCTTCTAGCTTTTCCTTTTTTCTTTGTGACTTCCACATCTCTCCTCTTCTGACCAATTTCTATCCCCTAGTCTTCAACTCAGAGAAAGTCAGGATGGGTGTGACTTTAGTATGCAAGACAAAGCAAGTGATGGGCCAAGAAATCTTCATTTTCTAATAAAGGCATTTGATTTTCTAATTATTTTAAACTGCTAAGTGCTGGTTTCCAGGCTTAGTGGCCAGGAACAAAATGTTAAAATCACCCTTGGGTTCAATTTATATTTTAAATAATCCCTGGTATGCAAATTCTCTTGTAAGTACTAAAGTCTTCAGGTAGTATTCATTAATCTCCATTTTTGGTTGAGGAAATATTACAAATTCATTCTCTTCTGGTATCTTCTAGCTTTTCCTTTTTTCTTTGTGACTTCCACATCTCTCCTCTTCTGACCAATTTCTATCCCCTAGTCTTCAACTCAGAGAAAGTCAGGATGGGTGTGCACTTTAGTATGCAAGACAGCAAAAGAGACACAGATATGTAGAACAGACTTTTGGACTCTGTGGGAGAGGGAGAGGGTGGGATGATTTGGGAGAATGGCATTGAAACATGTATACTATCATGTAAGAAATGAATTGCCAGTCTAGGTTCGATACAAGATACAGGATGCTTGGGGCTAGTGCACTGGGATAACCCAGAGAGATGATATGGGGAGGGTGGTGGGAGAGAGTTCAGGATTGGGAACTCATGTACACCCATGGCGGATTCATGTCAATGTATGGCAAAACCAATACAGTATTGTAAAGTAAAATAATTAATTAATTAAATTTAAAAACAAACAAATAAATAAGTAAAAGACACAAGAGGCGGGGTCATTTGAGGAGATCAGATCCAATGTATGGTTTACCAAGTGAGAAATTAATAGGCTGAAATTGCCAGCACTAAGAAATCACTATTGTGGGAGTTGAAACATTAAGTGAATATTTTCCGTTTTTATATAAACGAGAATATGGTATAGATATTTATGACTTCTATCAAAAGAAATTTGGCCATAGTGAATATGGAGGAAACTGGTTACATGTTTCACATATTCATATGAGGCAGGCTTTAGACTTCAAAACACAAGATCTACAGCAGGAAATAAAACTAGAGCAAGATATTCTAGGTGAAATAAACAAATAAAAAACTAAAGATTCCCCAGCAAAAGTACATGAGAAAAATGTGGACGTTTCAAAGGCTAGTGAGTAAAGTATCAGAAAGGAAAGGAATCTATATACAGGAACAGAGGGTTATATGTTTGAAAAGGTAGAAAAGTACCCGATTATGTAAAATCTATGGATGGTTAGCAAAAACTCTATCTTTTACATGTGGGAGAGGAAGCCAGGGAGGCTTCTGGGCATGGTGTGGGCTTCAAGTGCCATATGCATCAGAGACAGAGTTAGAAGGCCTTGGGTACAGTAACAAGTCTGCCACTTTCTGGATGTGTTTTCTTATTTACAAATTGGCAGGATAAGATGCTTCCTAGGTCCTTCCCATAGATCAGTTCTGCAGTTCTGTATTTTGGAAAGTGGCAATCTGCAGGAAAGACAGAGGTGGATACAAGTGATAAACCTCCTAAAGTTGTAGTGAAACCAAGTCCCCCTAAAACTGAAGTCCTCTACCACCCCTCAAGATGGAGAAGTATCAGAGAAAATGGGGGATTGAAACTGTGCAGGATCCTGTGTTTTCCCTTCCACCCCAGGTACAGACATCTTGCTTTGTCCCCCATTTCCTGTTTATAGAAAAAGGTTTCCATCTCCTAGACCTTCCCTGTGTTCCAAAGGGCAGATTCAAACAGTTACTATTTAGCAGAGTGAGGGAATGCTGGAAGAATGGTAGTACAGGCTAGGACTTGAGCCTGGTTCCTCCTGGGGGGATGTGTGTAACAATTTGATACATAACTCTGAGCTCTGCTAGAACTGAGGCTCCCACCCAGGTGGAGGATGATTACCTCAGGCTTAAAATAATCACTTGGACCTAAGACTGGTTGGAACCAGAAGGCTGATGAGTGAGGTAACAGGGATCTGAACCAAATTAGAGGAGGGTTCCATACCCTGCAGTGCTCCCTCTCCCCAAATTTTGCTTATTAAAACTTTTTCCCTAAAGCCTATCAGTGAGTTCACATCTTTGAATGAGAGCAGCCCCATACTCCTTGCATGATTCTATAACAAATGTTTTCTTGGCTCCATACTCGTCCATTTTGACTTGTTTGGTCTTAGTTTATGTCAGGCACATGAACTTGGGCATGACAACATTAAGAGTGAGACAGGACAAAAGTGAGACCTCAGACACTAGAAGGTGTGTGGGACCTTGTGGTTATCTAGGATGTGTATTAAAAATCTCTGTCGTTCTTGCTGTTCAGTTACTCAGTCCTGTCTGGCTCTTTGCAACCCCTTAGGCTGGCACAGCATGCCTGTCCTTCACCATCTCCTGGAATTTGCTCAAATGCACGTGCATTGAGTCAGTGATGCCACACAACCATCTCATCCACTGTCACCCTTCTCCTCCTACCTTCCATCTTTCCCAGCATCAGGGTTGTTTTTGTTTTTGTTTTTGTTTTTGTTTTTTTTCCAGTGAGTTAGCTATTCACATCATTTGGCCAAAGTATTGGAGCTTGAACTTCAGCATCAGTCCTTCCAATGAATATTCAGGTTTGATTTACTTTAGGATTGACTGGTTTTATCTCCTTACAATCCAAGGGAGTCTCAAGAGTCTTCTCCAACACCAAAGTTCAAAACCATCAATTCTTCGGCATTCAGCCTTCTTTATGCTGACATGCTCACATCCCTTCATGACTAAGGGCTTCCCTGGAAGCTCAATTGGTAAAGAATCTGCTTGCAGTGCAGGAGACCCAGGTTCAACCCCTAGGTCAGGAAGATCCCGTGGAGGAGGCCATGGCAACCCACTCCAGTATTCTTGCCTGGAAAATCCCATGCACAGAGAAGCCTGGAGGGCTACAGTCCATGGGTTGCAAGAGTTGGACATGACTGAGCTACTAAACCACCACCATACATGCCTACTTGGAAAACCATAGCATTGATTACATGGACTTTGTAAGAAACGCCGCGGGAAGAAAAGCCACTTCTAGGGACTGCTAACAAAAGGCCTTTATCAAGCGCTCGCTCTCGGGCAGAACTCCCGGGAGTGAGTTATCAGGGGTTGGAACAGTGGAAGTCTGCGAGGGACAGTGGCTGGGAGGAGGGTTTTATAGCCGGGGCTAGCGTTCAAGCCGGGTTTTTTCCATCTACGGTAAACGCGGGGGCCACGTTACTGATTGGTGCTGGTGGGCTTTGTGGCAGTCCTTCATTGGGCCAGGTCATGAGTTCCATACCCAGGATGCTGGTCCGCCTCCTGGTTTCTGTCTGGGCGGGGGTGGGTTCTGGGGCTTTCTGCCTCAGCCACCTGAACATGGCCGTGCATGTCCAGGTATGTCCGACCTCTCAGACTTTAGTCACCAAAGTAATGTCTCTGCTTTTGGATATGCTGTCTAGGTTGGTCATAGCTTTTCTTCCAAGGAGCAAGCATCTTATAATTTCATGGCTTCAGTCACTGATTTTGGAGCCTAAGAAAATAGTCTGTCACTGTTTGTATTGTTTCCACTTCTATTTGCCATGAAGTGATGGGATCAGATGCCGTGATCTTCGTTTTTTGAATGTTGAGTTTAAAGCCAGATTCTTCACTCTCCTCTTTCACTTTCATCAAGAGGCTCTTTAGTTCACCTTTACTTTCTGCCATAAGGGTGGTGTTATCTGCATATCTGAGGTTGTTGATATTTCTCAATTTTGAATTCAGCTTGTGCTTCATCCAGCCTGGCATTTTGCATGTAAGTTACATAAGCAGGGTGACAATATACAGCCTTGATATACCTCAGGAGGCAGGTGATGTGGTCCGATAATCCCATCTCTTTAAGAATTTTCCACAGTTTGTTACAATCCCTACAGTCAAAGGATTTAGCATAGTCAATGAGCCAGAAGTAGATGTTTTTTATGGAATTCTCTTGTTTTTTCTATGATCCAATGCATGTTGGCAATTTGATCTCTAGCTCCTCTGCCTTTTCTAAATCCAGCTTGAACATCTGGAAGTTCTCAGTTCACATACTGTTGAGGTTTGGCTTGGAGGATTTTGAGCCTGACCTTGCTAGTGTGTGAAAATAGCTCAACTGTGTGGTAGTTTGAGCATGCTTTGGCATTTCCCTTCTTTGGGATTGGAATGAAAACTGACCTTTTCCAGTGCTGGGACCACTGTTGATTTTTCCAAATTTGCTGGCATATTGAATGCAGCACTTTCACAGCATCATCTTTTAGGATTGGAAATAGCTCAGCTGGGATTCCATCACCTCCATTAGCTTTGTTCATAGTGATGCTTCCTAAGGCCCACTGGACTTTGCACTCCAGGATGTTTGGCTCTAGGTGAATGATTACACCATCATGGTTATTCCAGTCATTAAGATCTTTTTTTGTATAGTTCTTCTGTATATTCCTGCTACCTCTTCTTAATATCTTCTGCTTCTCTTAGGTCCATACTGTTTCTGTCCTTTATTGTGCCCATCTTTGCATAAAATAGTCCTTGGTATCTCTAAGTTTCTGAAGAGATCTCTAGTCTTTCCCATTCTGTTCTTGTCCTCTATTTCTTTGCATGGTTCACTTAGGTAGGCTTCTTATCTCTCCTTGCTATTCTTTGGAACTCTGTACTCAGATGGGTATATCTTTCCTTTTCTCCTTTGCTTTTCACTTCTTTTCTCAGCTATTTGTAAAGCCTCCTCAGACAATCATTTTGCCTTTTTCCATTTCTTTTTCTTGGAGATGGTTTTGGTCACCACCTTCTGTACATTTTTATGAACCTCCATCCATAGTTCTTCAGGCACTCTATCAGATCTAATCCCCTGAAGCTGTTTCTCACTTCCACTGTATAATCATAAGGGATTTGATTTAGGTCATACCTGAATGGTCTAGTGGTTTTCCCTACTTTCTTCAATTTAAGTCTGAATTTTGCAATAAGTTGTTCCTGATCTCAGCCACAGTCAGCTCTCAGTCTTTTTCTCTCAGAGCTTTTCATCTTCGGCTGCAAAGACTATAATCAGTCTGATTTCGCTGTTGACCATCTGGTGATGTCCATGAATAGAGCTGTCTCTTGTGTTGTCAGATGAGGATGTTTGCTATGACCAATGTGTTCTGTTAGCAAAACTCTGTTAGTCTTTATGCTGCTTCACTTTGTACTCCAAGGCCAAAGGTGCCTGTTGCTCCTGGTATCTCTTGACTTCCTACTTTTGCATTCCATCAAATGCAATGCAAAAGTAGGAAGTGATGATAAGGCCATCTCTAGGAGGTGCTATTTCCATAGAGTAGGTTCAACAAACTACAAGAGAAATTAACAAGAGCATTCAAGGGTCTTAGTTGCTGAACGAGAATGGCAGTGCGGGCTAGGTGGCATCCCGAAGGAAAGAATCATGTGGGTTAGAATTTTCACAGTATTCTGAGAAAACTAGGAATACAGGAAAGAGGCTAATTTTGAAAGAAGGGATGTCTCCAGAAGAGCCAGGTCTTGTAATGTTGACTGAGAGTCCTCCTTAAAATGCCAGGCCTGAATTCATAAGATAAAGAGCAGAATTCAAAGGACATCTATGACCACAGAGAAGAAGAAAATAGGAATTCACAAAGCTCACAATACATGTTCCAAAAATTTGACAAATACGAACCAAAGGCTAGCTAGCCCTCATTAAGTGCCAGACACAACAGACTTAAAGTATAATAAACAGCTATGTTTCTTGTGCTTATCAATCTAGATAAGAAAGGGTAGATATTGAACCGGTAAGTAAATGATCCACTGTATTTGTGAAAATAAAATGTAATGTGAGATGATAATAAAACGTAGAATTTAGATCAGGTGCACAAAAGGATTCCTTAAGAAAATGACATTGAAGCAGAAACAGAAAGCTGAAAAAGTGTTAAATAATATTAACTGGGGGGAAAGTAGAAGGAGATTGTGCCATTAGAAATGAAAAGAAGTGTGACTAGATTAGAGAAATATTTTGAATGTTTAATTCACCAGTTGGTGATGGATTGGGTGTGGAGAGAGAAGTGAAAGAGGATGTCATGAATTTTTCCAAGGCTTCTGGCATAACTAGGCAGATAGATGCCAGTTTTTGAGTCTGGAGATAGGGAAAGAGAAGAAAGCTTGTATATCAAGAACTCAACGTCAGATATTAATGCCAAATGGTCTTTGACATGTCCAGTTGAAGACATGAAGTAGGCAGTTAGGTCTGTGGGTCTGGAGCTCAGAAGAGGTGTTGGGAATAAGACGTAAATTTAGGAATCATCAACGTGTAGCTATTAAAAGCCACAGGCATGGTTGAGTCACTTAGAGGAGGGTGAAGATTGAGGAGAAAAAGGATCACAGGGCAATTGAAAGAGTATAAAAATATCCTTCCTGAGTGCCAGAGGGAGAAATTGTTCCAAGGGACAAGTTTTATCAAGTATTGCAGAAAAGATGTTGGAGAAACCTACTGATACATCTGCCCAGAAACACTCCTCCCTACCCCCCCCCACCCTCCTTCTGGGAAAAACCACTTTATCTGTAGTGGCACTGTATAATAGAAATTTGTGGTGATGGAAGTGCTCTAATTCTGCACCGTTCAGGGCTGTAGCCACAAGCTGTATGTGCTTGTTAAGCACATGAAATGTGACTGATAACTGAAGACTTTTTAACTGTATTTAATTTTAATTAATTTACAATTAAATGTAAACAGCCACATGTGACTAGTAGCTATTATATCGGACAGTGCAGCTCTAGACTCCAGACATCACCTACAAAGTTGCAGCCGCAATAACACTTCATAACAACACACACACACACACACACACACACACACACACACACACACGTGCGTGCACATGCCTCAGCTGAATATCTAGGGTTGTGGCACCTGATCCAAGCAGGAATCTAACTGTTTCTCAGTATGCATGAAGTTGAAAAGAGATTTGGACAGTGTTTATTCAGTTATTTGGAAGGTAGGATTTAAAAATCATCAGCTATTGGCTGCCACACTCCTTCCAAATAAACCAAAAAGATCAGAAAAAGTCATATTGCAAACAGAGAGAGGAAGGATGACACCAGCAGAGAGAAGAAAGCTGAGGGTCCTGAGGGAGTCCTTCATTCCTGTGGGTCTTGATTCTGGACAATTCCCTCTTTTGGATTCTCTCAGAATATGTAGTGATGGATGTGTGAATCAGATTGAGAAATATTATAGAGGGAAGAGCTGTGATGAAATGGAAGAGGTTTCAGAAAGAAAGCTACTTGCTGGAGAGGTTGACCAGTGATTAGAGGGAGAGAAACAGTCAATTCTTGTCACCATAAACACTGAGTTAGCAAATACTGAATCATGGCTCCTGGGGAACATATAAGCTTAGGTTACCAGGAGCCTCTCTGATCACTACTTTTTCATCAACTTATAGATAGATGCATAACCTTATTTTATGTGTGTTTATGATTAAGGACTTTATTTTAACAAATATTATTGACTCATTAAATTGAACTCACAGCCAACAACACCATTATTTCTGCCTAAATGAAGCTTAGTTTACACATTTATTTGCCTTCTTCTTGGGAACACCAGAAAGCACTTTAGCTACACTTCAGGGCCATTTCAGATGACAAAACCAACAGCACAAAAATGTGAAAACTGTGTCACTAAAAGGATGTGTGTTTATAGGCTGAGAGCTGGAACAAGAGGGCAGAGTGTTCCCTTGTTCACCCTCTTACATGTGTTAGGTCAAAATTTTCACCACTCTGCATCTGTCTGCAACTGACTACAAAAATACTTCATGTATTAAGTTTGGAGTTACATTTAAATTTTAGGGAGTGGGTAAATTTGCAAACACAAAGCTACAAATATTGGATATTGACTGTAATACGTCTACTTATGGAATGTTTACAATGTGCTATTTTTCTGATGCTTATATGTATTTGCTTAATTCTCATAATAATCTAGAGATAAATGAGTTTTATAAAATTAAAACTGAGTACATTTAACATTTTTATTGTAAAACAATGTTATCATGTCTATTATATTTCATAAAGATAAAGAAAATGTGAAGCATGGAGAGTTTAAGTATTATTACCCAAGGTCAGTGGGCTTCTCTGGCGGCTTAGCTGGTAAAGAATCCTCCTACAATACAGGAGACCTGGGTTTGATCCCTGGGTTGGGAAGGTCCCTGGAGAAGGGAACCATTACCCATTCCAGTATTCTGGCCTTGAGAATTTCATGGACTATATAGTCCATGGGGTTGCAAAGAGTCAGATACGACTGAGCAACTTTCACTTTCACCCAAGGTCAACAAGTGGTAAACTCCAGGCAGTTCCTCTGCAACTCACATCCTTAATCACACTGCAACACTATTTGTCCAACTCAGGAAATATTTAATACTTTCTTCATAAAGTCTTCCCAGTTATAATCCCAAACATGGACCTTGAAGTCATCATTGAACATTCTGGTCCACCCCCATTCATTTAATTAATCATAACTGAGCATATGGTAGGTACAATTCTGGGCTTCCCTGGTGGCTCAGAGGGTAAAGCATCTGCCTATGATGCAGAAGACCCAGGTTCGATCCCTGGGTCTGGAAGATCCTCTGGAGAGGATCAAAGCACTCCAGCATTCTTGCCTGGAGAATCCCATGGACAGAGGAGCCTGGGGGGCTACCGTCCATGGGGTCACAAAGAGTGGGACCCCTGAGTTACTACACTTAGGTACAATTCTAGGCACCAGGTATAATGAACAACAAAATGTTCTAGCTTTCAGGAAACTTGTACCAAGTTAGAAACAGAAAATAAACAACTAACAGTTAATCTTCAAAATATACAAGCAGCTCATATAGCTCAATACCAGAAAAAAAGAAAAACCCAATCAAATAGTGGGCAAAAGATCTAAACAGACATGTCTCCAAAGACATACAGATGACTAATAAACACATGAAAAGATACTCAACGTCACGCATTATTAGAGAAATGCAAATACCATAATAAGGTATCATTTCAGGCCAGTCAGAATTGTTCTTCAGTCACTTAGTTGTATCCAACACTTTGCGACATGCGCTGTAGCACACCAGGCTTCCCTGTCCTTCACCGTCTCCCAGAGCTTGCTCAAAACTCATGTCCATTGAGTCAGTGATACCATCCAACCATCTTTTCCTCTGTTGCCCCCTTCTCCTCCTGCCTTCAATCTTTCCCAGCATCAAGGTCTTTCCTAATGAATCCACTCTATCATCAGCTGGCCAAAGTATTGGAGCTTCAGCTTCAGCATCAGTCCTTCCAATGAATATTCAGGATTGATTTCCTTTAGAATGGACTGGTTTGATCTCCTTGCAGTCCAAGGGACTCTCAAGAGTCTTCTCCAACACCACAGCTCAAAAGCATCAATTCTTCAGCACTCAGCCTTTTTTATGATCCAACTCTCACATCCATGCATGACTACTGGAAAAACAATGCTGGTACTGCTAAGTCGCTTCAGTCATCTCCAACTCTGTGCAACCCCATAGATGACAGCCCACCAGGCTCCTCCATCCCTGGGATTCTCCAGGTAAGAATACTGGAGTCGGCTGCCTTCTCCTCCAGTGAAGGAAAAACCATAGCTTTGACTATATGGACCTTTGTTGGCAAAGTATTGTCTCTACTTTTTAATGTGCCTTCTAAGTTTGTCATACTTTTTCTTCCCAAGAGCAAGTGTCTTTCAATTTCATGGCTGCAATCACCATCTTTAGTGATTTGGAAGCCCAAGAAAATAAAGTCTCTCACTACTTCCATTGTTTCCCCATCTACTTGCCTACAGTGATGGGACTGGATGCCATGATCTTAGTTTTTCAAATGTTGAGTTTTAAACCAATATTTCCACTCTCCTCTTTCACTTTCATCAAGAGGCTCTTTAGTTCTCTTCACTTTCTGCCATAAGGGGGGTGTCATCTGCATATCAGAGGTTATTTATATTTCTCTCTGCAATCTTGATTCCAGCTTGTGCCTCATCCAGCCCAGCATTTCTCATGATGTACTCTGCATATAAGTTAGATAAGCAGGGTGACAATATACAGACTTTACCTATTCCTTTCCCAATTTTGAACTAATCCACTGTTCCATGTCCAGTTGTAACTGTTGCTTCTTAACCTGCATACAGGTTTCTCAGGAGGCAGATAAGGTGGTCTAGTATTCCCAGTCAGAATAGCCATCATCAAGAAGTCTACAAATAATAAATGCTGGAGAGGGTGTGGAGAAAAGGGAACACTCTTACACTGTTGGTGGGAATGCAAACTGGTAGAGCCACTATGTAGAATAATGTGAAGATTCCTTTAAAAACTTGAAATAGAATGCCATATGACCCAGCGATCCCACTGCTGGGCATACACACCTAGGAAACCAGAATTGAAAGAGACACATGTACCCCAGTGTTCATTGCAGCACCATTGACAATAGCTAGGACCTGGGAGCAACCCAGATCTCCAACTACAGATGAGTAGATAAGGAAACCATGGTACAATACACAACGGAATATTACTCAATTATAAAAACGAACACATTTGAGTCAGTGCTAATGAGATGGATGGACATGGAGCCTATTATACAAAGTGAAGTAAATCAGAAAGAGAAAAGACAAATACCATATATTAACACATATATATGGAATTTAGAAAGATGGTAGCAATGATCTTACATACAGAGCAGCAAAGAAGACACAGATGTAAAGAACAGATTTTTGGACTCAGCAGGAGACGGTGAGGGTGGGATGATTTGAGAGAATACCACTGAAACATGTACATTACCATATGCAAAATAGATGACCAATGCAAGTTCGATGCATGAAGCAGGGCACCCAAAGCTGGTGCTCTGGGACAACCCAGCGGGATGAGGTGGGGAGGAGGTGGGGAGGGTCCAGGATGGGGGGACACATGCATACCTGTGGCCAATTCATGTTGATGTATGGCAAAAAGCATCATAGTATTATAATTATTCTCCAATCAAAATAAATACACTTTAAAAAATTTATATAGTAAGTGCTGTAAGAAAAAGCACATTAGACAAGGAAAATCTCTGTCCTAAGGAGGTGAAATATTTGCTGAGCTCTAAAGGAGGTGAAGAAACAATAGTTTAGAAATAACAGGAAAGAATATTCTAGGCAAAGGGAATAGAACTTCCAATACCAAGGCAGAGACAGTCTAGAGAAGATGTGAGGAACAGTAACAGGGTGAATGTTGGATGAGCAAGAGACTCATTGGAAAGAAACAGAAATGAAAGAAGTAATCAGGGAAATCCATGTGGGGTCCTGAAGGTCATGGTAACGAGTTTCAGTTCTGAGTATACTGGAAAGGCCTTAGAGGGTTTCACACTTCCAAGGAAATGAAGTAATATGACAAGCTATGAAAAGATTCCCTCTATGTAGAAAGCTGATCTTAGGAAAGCAAGAGTTGAAGGTAATAGACCATTATTTAAGGAAACAGACTCGGGAGGGGTAGGAGGCTCCATCTAGGGAGGCTGACATAGAGAAGCAGATAGTTTCAGGCCATATTTGAAAAGTGAAGCTTTAAATATAGAGCATATGGGAAAGAGAGGATGTCTCCAGGGATCCAGAACTTCCAGGTGAATATTAGAATCTTTCGCCTCGATAGGAAGGTTGGGATTGGAGGATGGGAGGATGGGAGGAAAGAGGATTGGGGGATGGGAGACCTAGTATTTTCCTTCAAACTCACAATCTTTTACTAAATTCTAGATTTCAGGATTGAGATTATTTTTTAAGTTCATTTCTGTGTCTCTGGACAAAGAGTGCTCTCAATATGTAGGAGTCAGTTGCCTTGGTTACGCTGTGAAATCCTCATTTTCTTAAAAAAAACAACTGATTTTCCCCCCAAGCAAACCTTATCTGAACACCAAATAGATCTTGGTTGTTACATAACTAAAATGAAGGTTGGTGTGATAAACTAACTCACCCTGTATATGCACACGCCTAAGCAGAGACACTGGAGCATAAAGCTCTGACAGGAAATGGCACGCAGACTGATAAACTGGTTTTGCTGAGAAATCCATCTGGCATTCATCTGAAGCCTGCAATAGAGAAAAGCATGGGCCAAGTCAGCAAGTGTATAAACTGAAAAAGAAAAAAAAATAGAAGGAAATATTTTGGTCAACTATCCAAACTAAAAATAATTCTCTGAATTCTAATACCTCAAGCTCACCTCTAATTTCCACAGTAACTAAACTCATTTCCTGTTTCATCCATAGGAGCAAACATTTCTTCAGCAGACATTTTAACAAAATAGAGAAACGTTTTCACAAGGCTGGGACTAATATGACTTTCCTTTATCCTTTCATGGATCTTGGAAGTAGACTAAAAGCCACAGAGCCGTGAAGAGTACAGGTCTAAATCTGAACCTAAATTAGAATAAAGGGAGTCAGCACAGCTTAATCATCATCATAGTACTTACTGAGTCTAAAATATATCTAGCACTTTAATGTGACGCCTTTTTCTCATTAACCCATTCAACAATTAATGTTCAAGAACCTACTATATTTCAGACACTGTATAAAAGTGCTAGGAATATACCAGTGAATAATACCATCTCAACTGTTATCCTTGTGTTTCTTCTAGTCTAATACTGATATGTAGTCAAACATTGATTATCTGAAACAATTTTCAGAACAAATGTGATTAGTCACTCCACTTCCCTTATGACAAGGTTTCTCAAGTTCAGGGCTATTGACACTTGGTGCCTGGTAATCTTTGTTGGGAGGGAGTTGCAGCTGCTGCTGCTAAGTCACTTTAGTCGTCTCCAACTCTGTGCGACCCCATAGATGGCAGCCCACCAGGCTCCTCCATCCCTGGGATTCTCCAGGCAAGGACATTGGAATGGGTTGCCTTTTCCTCCTCCAATGCATGAAAGTGAAAAGTGAAAGTGAAGTTGCTCAGTCGTGTCTGACTCCTAGAGACCCCATGGACTGCAGCCCACCAGGCTCCTCCATCCGTGGGATTTTCCAGGCAAGAGTACTGGAGTGGGGTGCCATTGCCTTCTCCTGGGAGTTGCAGGGCAGGTGGCTATCCCAGGCATTGCAGGCTGTAGTGTGTGTTAGTCACTCAGTTAGGTCTGATTCTTTGCAACCCCATGGATTGTAGCCCTCCAGGCACCTCTGTCCATGGGATTCTCCAGGCAAGGATACTGGAGAGGGTTGACATGCCCTCCTCCAGGGCATCTTCCTGATCAAGAGATTAACCTGGGTTTTCTGCATTACAGGAAGATTCTTTACTGTCTAAGCCATCGGGGAAGTACCACAGGTTATTTAGCAGCATTCTTGGTCTCTGCTTACTAGATAACAGCAGCACTTCTCCCCTATTAGTAGCAATCTAAAGAAAGTCTCCAGATACGGCCAAATGTCCTTTGTCTGTTGGAGAACTGCAACAAAAAATCCTGGCTTTCTGTGAAGTGTCCCACTTGTTCTATAAACTTGCCTTTGCCAAATGATATTGCCTGGAAAAGAGAGTGTGCTTAATGCAGAGTGGCCAGTCCATCAGACTGGGCTGGATGAAACCACAAAGGCAGCAGGACCCCTCAGTCAACCTTTAAAATACAAAGGTAATGACTGTTTCTGATGACAAAAATATCAGCTTCCAAGATAGTAATTCATTTACTTAATAAAAAGGTATTAAAAACATACATCTCTATATGCTAGATTAAGTTATAGATTTTAGGGAAAGTGAACAAAACAGATCAAAATCCCTGTCCTTATGGAGCGAGGCAAGAGAAGTGAAATGTATATATGTGCATGAGAAGGAAATAAGGATTATGACTATAGATAAATAAATGCAAGGAAAGAGGATCAGTAGCATAGGGAACTCAGTTTTAGATAACGCAGTCATCTAAATTAAAGGTCCAAAGGACATAAGGGAGAAAATCATGCAAACATCTAATAAATGAATATCCCCGGCAGAATAAACTGTAAGTGCAAAGGCCCTGAGATAAGCGCTTGCTTGGTGTGGGACTGGAATGCCATAAGCTCGCTGAGTAGTGGAGATGAAGTTAGGAAGCGGTGGAAGCCAGATTCTATCCAATTTATGGCCATTGTAGGGACTTTGACTCACACCACTGAGGATTTTTAGTGATGTTTAACAGATGTTTTCAATCATCCTTCTAGGCACCCAAGGAGGATTATATTCCCTTGTTTCTTTAAAGCCAGGTTTGGTCACATGTGATATTTTCTGTTGTTTGGCCCAAGCCTGCACTTCTTTGCACCCAGGCGCATCCCCTGGCTTCTCTGTAGACGGACTATACGTCTCTACTTATTGGCTGTGGACTTTGGTCACATGATTTGCTTTGGCCAATAGGATTAAGTAGATATGATGCAGGTGAGAATTTGTGGTGGGCTTCGCTTCTTGCTCTTCTGCCGTCACCATGAGAAAAACCTGTCCTGCCTGCCCATCACCTTAGAAGGAGAATGGGAAACGTATTCAACAGAGTTGTCCCAGATGAACTGTAACTTAAAGCAGGCCACCCAGACTGGCGAAGGCTGCAGCAGCTGACAGCATTTATTTACATCGGCCAGCCTGCATTTATGCCTTGTTTGGTACATGCCACTGAGATCTTGTAGTGATGTGTTACAAAGCAAGACAACTTTTGTGGCCGAAGAAAAGGGAATGGAAGCGGAATGTGACGTTTCTGGGTAGGAGTGGAATCCTTGAAAGACACCGCCTATGTTCTCATTGCTGCAGGGATGATAAAGTGCATGTCAAGTCACAGTCTCGGTACCCTGAGTATTGCGCTGATACCCTGAGTGACTGTGTTTAGCAGAGCCCCTGTGGCCCACGCTAGATTTATACCCTAAGAAAGAAAGAAAAATCTGTGCTATTAGCTGTTTTTGTTTCAGTTTCTGATACTAAACTATAACCTAGCTTGGATGATACATGAAATCACTATAGGATTTTGAGGTGAGAAATGACATGTTTTGAGTTAGATGTAAACAATTCTGCCTATGTTAAGACTAGATTGAACGGATAGGGACAGATCCACAAGACAAATTTGGAGGTGGTAGTTGTTGTCCTATAGTCACTCAGTGATGTCTCATTCTTTGCATCCCAGGTCTCCCTGTCCCGCAGCATCTCCTGGAGCTTGCTCAAAGGACTCATGTCCTTTGAGTCCGTGATGCCATCCAACCATCTCATCCTCTGTTCTCCACTTCTCCTCCTTCTTTCAATCTTTCAGGGTTTTATCCAAGAGACAGCTCTTCACATCAGGTGGCCAAAGCACTGGAGCTTCGGCTTTGGCATCAGTCCTTCCAACAAATATTCAGGGTCAATTTCCTTTAGGATGCACTGGTTTGATTTCCTTGCAGTCCAAGGAGCTCTTAAGAGTCTTATCCAACACCACAGTTCAAAAGCATCAATTCTTCAGCATTCAGTCTTCTTTATGGCCCAACTCTCACATCTCTACATGACTACTGGAAAAACCACAGCTTTAACTATATGGACTTTTGTTGGCAAAATAATGTCTCTGCTTTTTAATATGCTGTCTCGGTTGATCATAGCTTTTCTTCCAAAGAGCAAGTGTCTTTTAACTTCATGGCTGCAGTCACCATCTGCAGTGATTTAGAGGCCCAGAAAATAGAGTCTGTCACTGTTTCCATTGTTTCCCCATCTATTTGCCAAGAAGCAGTCAGACCAGATGCCATGATCTTCATTTTTTGAATGCTGAGTTTTACACTAGCTTTTTCACTCTCTACTTTCAATTTTATCAAGAGGCGATTTAGATACTCTTTGCTTTCTGCTATAAAGGTTATTGGTTATTGACATCTATTTGCCAAGAAGCAGTCAGACCAGATGCCATGATCTTCATTTTTTGAATGCTGAGTTTTACACTAGCTTTTTCACTCTCTACTTTCAATTTTATCAAGAGGCGATTTAGATACTCTTTGCTTTCTGCTATAAAGGTTATTGGTTATTGAGATTTCTCCAAGGAACCTTGATTCCAGTTTGTGCTTCATCCAACCTGGCATTTCACATGATGTATTCTGCATATAAGTTAATTAAGAGTGACAAAATACAGCCTTGATGTGCTCCTTTCCCAATTTTGAACCAAGTGATTCAGTTTTGCAGGTGGTTAATGCAATGATCATGGAAAAAGGAAGACAGTTCCAGAAAAACATACATTTCTGCTTTATTGACTATGCCAAAGCCTTTGACTGTGTGGATCACAAGAAACTGTGGACAATTCTGAAAGAGATGGGGATACCAGACCACCTGACCTGCCTCTTAAGAAACCTATATACAGGTCAGGAAGCAACAGTTAGAACTGGACATGGAACAAAGGACTAGTTCCAAATAGGAAAAAGAATATGTCAAGGCTGTATGTTGTCACCCTGGTTATTTAACTTATATGCAGAGTACATCATGAGAAATGGTGGGTTGGAAGAAGCACAAGCTAGAATCAAGATTCCTGGGAGAAATATCAATAA